>JARQOD010008504.1:0-35294 GCA_033576555.1 Oophaga sylvatica
AGGCCCATAGTATATACGCATTGATGGCCCATAGTATATATAGCAGCATTGAGGCCCATAGTTATATAGCTGGCCAGTCATATTGCGCATGAATGGCCCATTAATATATATATGCCAGCATTATATGGCCACATTATAGCCGCAGAATTGAGGGCCATTGATAGAGGCCATTGTATGATAGGCAATTATGGCCCATGAATGACATGCAGCATGATAGGCCATTAATGGCCCATAGTACATAGATATGGCCATAGCCATTGAGAGGCCCATTCGTAATATAGGCAGCATTGAATGGCCCATAGTATATAGGCAGCATTGAGAGGCCCATTAGTATATAGCGCAGCATTGAAGGCCCATAGTATATATAAGCAGCATTGAAGGCCATTGTATATATAGCAGCATGAGAGGGCCATATATAGCATAGCAGCAATTAAGGCCATTACTATATATATAGCAGAAGCATTGAATGGCCATAGTATATTAAGCAGCATTGAGGCCCATGCATATAGGCAGCATGAGGCCCATAGTATATAGCGCAGCTTGAGAGGCCCATTAGTATATACGCAGCATTGAATGGCCATATATAGCAGCATTAGAGGCCAATAGCGCATGATGGCCCATAGTATATAGCAATTGAGCCTTATACGCAGCATTGAATGGCATATATTAGGCAGCATTGAGGCCCATTATATATAAGGCAGCATTGAGAGGCCCTATAGGCAGCATGAATGGCCATGATTGATGGCCCATGAATCCATATAGAAGCGCTTGAAGCATAGTGAATATGGATTGATGGCAAGTATTATGGAGCATTAGGCTAGTAATTAAACAATGCAATGAGGCCATAAGCGCAGATTGCCATATTATAGCGCTGAGCTTAATATAGCAGTAGGCCATTAGCAGCTGAGGAAGCAGAGCATGCATAGTATGCAGATGAGCCCTATTTAGCAGATTGAGCCAATGGCAGATTGCATGGCTATATAGGATGGGCTAGTTGGCAGTGAAGGCATTATATAATGCCATTGAAGGCATATTGGCGCATTGAGCCATTGCGCATGAAGGCCTGCCATGGCATAGTTTAGCGAGGCCTTAAGCAGATTGAGGCATTTATAGGCAATTGAGCATGTTGCAGATGAATGCCATTGCGCATGAAGGCCCATAATATGCAGCATTGAGGCCATATAGGCAGCATTGAGGCATAGTTATATAGCGCAGCATTGATGGCCATAGTATAATGCACATGAGGCCATATGCAGCTGAGGCCTGTATTATAGCGCAGATGAAGCCTAGTATTAGCACATTGAAGGCCCATATAATAGCAGATTGATGCATATGGCAGCTGATGGCCCTAGTATATAGGCACATTGAAGGCATTTATATAGGCAGCATTGAAGGCCATAGGCGCAGCATTGATGGCCCTAGTATTATAGGCAGCATTGAATGGCCATAGTTAGGCAGCATTGAATGGCCTAGTATATATAGCAGCATGAGGCCATATAGGCAGCATTGATGGCCTGTTGCGCGATTGATGCCATGTATATATAGCAGATTGAGGCATTAGCGCAGCATTGATGCCATATAGCCAGTTGATGGCCCATAGTATATAAGCGCAGCATGATGGCCCATAGTTTAGGCACATTGAGCATAGTATATTAGCACATGAGAGGCCATATAGCGATGATGCATAGTATATAAGCAATGAGCCCATATTGGCAGCATGAGCCTATATATAAGCGCATGAGCATTATAATGCGCTTGAGCCATAGCAGCATGAAGGCCTTAGGCAGCTGGGCCATAGTATATTGCGATGTGGCCATGTATATACAGCATTGAGGCATTTAGCGATTGAGGCCTTGGCAGCATGAATGGCCCATAGTATATATAGCGCATGAGGCAAAGGCAGATTGATGCCCATTTAGCGAGGGCCTTTATATAGCGCATTGAAGGCATATCAGTAAGGCATTGTATAGCGCGCATTGATGGCTAGTTAGCAGCATAGGCTATTGCGCATGATGCCATGTTATATACAGCTTGAGCCAGTTAGGGATGAAGGCCTAGTATTTAGCACTGAGAGGCCTAGTATATAGCGCAGCATTGAATGGCCCATAGTATATATAGCGCAGCATTGATGGCCCATAGTATATATAGGCAGCATTGAATGGCCCATAGTATATATAGCGCAGCATTGAGAGGCCCAAGTATATAGGCAGCATTGATGGCCCATAGTATATAAGCGCAGCATTGAATGGCCCATAGTATATATAGCGCAGCATGAATGGCCCATAGTATAGATACATGAAGGCAGCATTGAATGGCCCATAGATATATGGCAGCATTGAGAGGCCCATAGTATATATTGCAGCATTGAGAGGCCCATATATACGCAGCATTGCATGGCCCATTAGTATATATAGGGCAGCATTGAGAGGCCCATAGTATATATAGGCAGCATTAGAGGCCCATAGTATATATAGCGCAGCATTGATGGCCCATGTATATATAGGCAGCATTGAATGGCCCATAGTTTATAGCGCAGCATTAGAAAGGCCCATAGTATATATAATGCAGCATTGAGAGGCCCATTATATGGCAGCATTGCATGGCCCATTAGTATATAGCGCAGCATTGCATGGCCCATAGTATATATATGCAGCATTGAGAGGCCCATATATAGCGCAGCATTGAGAGGCCCATAGTATATATAGCGCAGCATTGAATGGCCGCCATGAAGATTAGTATATAGCCAGCATTGAAGGCCCATATAGCGCAGCATTGCATGGCCCATAGTATATATAGCGCAGCATTGAATGGCCCATAGTATATATAGCGCAGCATTGAATGGCCCATAGTATATATAGGGCAGCATTGAGAGGCCCATTCTAGATAAGCGCAGCATTGAATGGCCCATAGTATATATAGCGCAGCATTGAATGGCCCATAGTATATTAGCGCAGCATTGAATGGCCCATAGTATATATAGGGCAGCATTGAGAGGCCCATTCTAGTATATAGCGCAGCATTGAATGGCCCATAGTATATATAGCGCAGCATTGAATGGCCCATAGTATATATAGGCAGCATTGATGGGCCCATAGTATATATAATGCAGCATTGAATGGCCCATAGTTTGCGCAGCATTGAATGGCCCATAGTATATATATGCAGCATTGAGAGGCCCATTATAAGCGCAGCATTGAATGGCCCATAGTATATATAGCGCAGCATTGAGAGGCCCTAGTTATATATAGGCAGCATTGAATGGCCCATAGTATATATAGGCAGCATTGAAGGCCCATAGATATATAGCGCAGCATTGAATGGCCCATAGTATATATAATGCAGCATTGAGAGCCCATATAGCGCAGCATTGCAATGGCCCATAGTATATAGCGCAGCATTGAATGGCCCATAGTATATATAATGCAGCATTGAGAGGCCCATAGTATAAAGCGCAGCATTGAAAGGGCCCATAGTATATATAGGCAGCATTGAATGGCCCATAGTATATATAGCGCAGCATTGATGGCCATAGATATTAGGCAGCATTGAATGGCCCATAGTATATATAAGGCAGCATTGAGAGGCCCATTTAGTATATAGCGCAGCATTGAATGGCCCATAGTATATATAGGGCAGCATTGAGAGGCCCATTTAGTATATAGGGCAGCATTGAAGAGGCCCATATGTATATATAGCGCAGCATTGAATGGCCCATAGTATATATAGCGCAGCATTGAGAGGCCCATGTCTATATATAGGCAGCATTTGAAGGCCCATTTATATATACGCAGCATTGAAGGCCCAAATGCGCAGCATTGAATGTGCCCATATGTTATTATATGGCAGCATTGAAGGCCCATATTGCGCGCATTGAATGGCCCATAGTATAAAATGCAGCATTGCAGATGCCCATAGAAAATAGCGCAGCATTGATGGCCCATAGTAATATTAGCTGCAGCTTGGCAGGCCCATGTATATATAATGCATGCTATGAGGGCCAGATAAGCCAGCATTGAATGGCCCATAGTATATATAGCGCAGCATTGAATGGCCCATAGTATATATAGGGCAGCATTGAGAGGCCCATCTAGTATATAGCGCAGCATTGAATGGCCCATAGTATATATAGGCAGCATTGAGAGGCCCATCTAGTATATAAGCAGCATTGAATGGCCCATAGTATATATAGGGCAGCATTGAGAGGCCCATTCTAGATATAGCGCAGCATTGAATGGCCCATAGTATATATAGCGCAGCATTGAATGGTCCATAGTATATATAGCGGCAGCATTGAGAGGCCCATATTATATAAGGCAGCATTGAATGGCCATTATATAATAGCGCAGCATTGAAGGCCCATAGTATATATAGGGCAGCATTGAAGGCCATATATATATGCACATGAGAGGCATATATATAGCGCAGCATTGAATGGCCCATAGTAATATAGGGGCAAGCCAATATGAGAGGCCCATTCTAGTATATAGTGCAGCATTGATAGGCCCATAGTATATATAGTGCAGCATTGAGAGGCCTTCTAGTATTAGCGCAGCATTGAATGGCCCATAGTATATATAGCGCAGCATTGAGAGGCCCATGTATTATAGCGCAGCATTGAATGGCCCATGTATATATAGCGCAGCATTGATGGCCCATAGTATATATAGGCAGCATTGAAGGCCCATTCTAGTATTATACGCAGCATTGAAGGCCCATAGTATATATAGGGCAGCATTGAGAGGCCCATTCTAGTATAAGCGCAGCATTGAATGGCCCATTAGTATATATAGCGCAGCATGAGATGGCCCATAGTATATATAGGGCAGCATTGAGAGGCCCATTTAGTATATAGGCAGCATTGAATGGCCCATAGTATATATAGGCAGCATTGAGAGGCCCATGTTAGTATATAGGCAGCATTGAGAGGCCCATTCTAGTATATAGGGCAGCATTGAGAGGCCCATAGTATATAGCGCAGCATGAGATGGCCCATAGTTATATAGGCAGCATTGAAGGCCCATAGTATATATAGGGCAGCATTGAGAGGCCCTTTCTAGTATATAGCGCAGCATTGAATGGCCCATAGTATATATAGCGCAGCATTGAGAGGCCCATTCTAGTATATAGCGCAGCATTGAATGGCCCATAGTATATATAGGGCAGCATTGAGAGGCCCATTCTAGTATATAGCGCAGCATTGAATGGCCCATAGTATATATAGTGCAGCATTGAGAGGCCCATTCTAGTATATAGCGCAGCATTGAATGGCCCATAGTATATATAGCGCAGCATTGAATGGCCCATAGTATATATAGCGCAGCATTGAGAGGGCCCATAGTATATATAGCGCAGCATTGAATGGCCCATAGTATATATAGGGCAGCATTGAGAGGCCCATTCTAGTATATAGCGCAGCATTGCATGGCCCATAGTATATATAGGGCAGCATTGAGAGGCCCATAGTATATATATAGGGCAGCATTGAGAGGCCCATTCTAGTATATAGCGCAGCATTGCATGGCCCATAGTATATATAGTGCAGCATTGAGAGGCCCATAGTATATATAGGGCAGCATTGAGAGGCCCATTCTAGTATATATAGCGCAGCATTGAATGGCCCATAGTATATATAGCGCAGCATTGAGAGGGCCTCTCAATGCTGCCCTATATTACTATGGGCCATTCAATGCTACTGATGGAATTTGTCAGAAACCACACACTTTACAACACAAACCTGTGCAGAGACTTCAGGATTCTCCATCTGCTTTCACTGTAATATGGCTGGGATTCTTGTAACAGCACACACACACCTCTGCCTGCCTGTCTCTAACTCTCTCCTCCAGACAGGGACCGTCACTACAACACACTGAACACAGGGCAGGATGCCAATAGGCAAAGATGGAAGAAGACAGTGCATGTATGAGGACAAGTGAAAGGTGAGCTGTGACTGGCTGCTCTGTGGTCACATGTTCTGCCTTCATTTACATCCTGCTTCTGTATTGGGTGAATGAGATAACACTGTGCTGCTGCCGACTCCTCTCCTACAGTACTTTCAGCAGCAGCTTTCCTCTCTCCCCCTCCAGCACACAGTCTCTCCTGGCTCCTCGCCTCCCCCTCCACCACCAGACTGACGTCAGCAGCACAGGGAAGGGAGGAGAGCAGAGAGCAGCTGTGGATGGGCCTATCTCTAACAAGGGGCCTGGAGCTGCAGCTCCATCAGCCCCTACGTTAATCCGGCCCTGGGCGCAGCGTCAAACACGCAGCGTCCAGATGTTACAGCATAGTGGAGGGATTTCAAGACATCCCGTCTCCACTATGCGTAAGAACACGCAGGTGACAGACCTGTGCTAACAGACATACTGCGCGTCTTTTCAGATTGCAGCATGTCCTATTCCCTTGCGGCGACGCTGGAGGCCTGGATTTGGAGAGACCCCCAAAGTGAAAGTGGAAACAAGTCAAAATGATTCTCAGTATTGTGTGTGGCCTCCACGTGCCTGAATGACCTCCCTACAATGCCTGGGCATGCTCCTGATGAGGTTGCGGATGTTCTCCTGAGGGATCTTCTCCCAGACCTGGACTAAAGCATCCGTCAACTCCTGGACAGTCTGTGGTGCAACGTGACGGTGGATGGAGCGAGACATGATGTCCCAGATGTACTCAATCGGATTCAGGTCTGGGGAACGGGTGGGCCAGTCCATAGCTTCAATGCCTTCATCTTGCAGGAACTGCTGACACACTCCAGCCACATGATGTCTGGCATTGTCCTGCATTAGGAGGAACCCAGGGCCAACCGCACCAGCATATGGTCTCACAAGGGGTCTGAGGATCTCATCTCGGTACCTAATGGCAGTCAGGCTACCTCTGGCGAGCACATGGAGGGCTGTGTGGCCCTCCAAAGAAATGCCACCCCACACCATTACTGACCCACTGTCAAACCGGTCATGCTGAAGGATGTTGCAGGCAGCAGATCGCTCTCCACGGTGTCTCCAGACTCTGTCACGTCTGTCACATGTGCTGAGTGTGAACCTGCTGCCTGCAAATCCAGCCCTCCATTGGTTCAAAAATTTGATTTCCATTGATGATTTTTGTGTGATTATGTTGACAGCACATTCAACTTTGTACAGAACAAAGTATTCAATGAGAATATTTCATTCATTTTGATCTAGGATGTGTTATTTGAGTGTTCCCTTTATTTTTTGAGTAGGGTATATATACATCTATACTATGTGTATATATGTATTGTATAACCTGTCAGTGTGATTTTACAGTATAGTATAAAAAACGGATCTATCGAAAAAAGGATGAAAAAACTGATGCAGCGGTTTTTCACAATCTGCGACCGATCCATCGAGCCAACGGATTGTGACTGACGGCAAAAAACTGATGTGTGAAAGTAGCCTAAAGTCCCCAACCCTGCCCTGACTAATAATGCCTGAGCCCGGAGATAAGGATTCGGTGTGTCCCATTGCTTCCTGTAGGTCCTTTTTCTTTAGGCCACCTTAAGCCCCCGTCACACTAAGCGAGATCGCTAGCGAGATAGCTGAAGCGTCACCGATTTTGTGACGCAAGAGCGACCTAGCCAGCGATCTCGCTTAGTGTGACACGCAGCGACGACCAGCCCCCCTGCTGGGTATCGCTGATCGTCGTTGAATGTCCTGAACCATTTTTTCATCGTTGGTCTCCCGCTGGCCAGCGCGCATCACTGCGTGTGACAGCGGGAGACCAACGATCAGCGAGCTGGGAGTTGGTATCCAATGTACATATCGGGTAACTAAGCACCGGGCGGCGCCTAGTTACCCGATATGTACCCTGGTTACCGGCTCCCAGCTTCTGCTGTAGAGCGCTGAGAGCCGGTATCTAGGGTGCATATCAGGTAACTAGGTGCCACGCGGTGCTTAGTAACCCGATATGTACATTGGATACCGGCTCTCAGCGCTCTACAGCAGAAGCTGAGAGCCGGTATCTAGGGTACATATCAGGTAACTAGGTGCTACGCGGTGCTTAGTTACCCGATATGTACATTGGATACCGGTTCTCAGCGCTCTACAGCAGAAGCTGAGAGTCGGTATCCAGGGTACATATCGGGTAACTAGGTGCCGCGTGGTGCTTAGTTACCCGATGTGTACATTGGATACCAGCGTGATCGCTGGTGAGTCTGCCCATGTGACAGCTCACCAGCGATCAGCTAACGATGTCCCAGCGATCCCATCCACGTCGTATCGTTGGTGGGATCGCTGGGACATTGAATAGTGTGACGGGACCCTTACACATGACTGGGGCAAACAATGGTGGAGCAGCGTGATCGGTCCCTAGTCTCCCATAGCCGCTGGCGGACAGGACGGGTGGCCTATCTCCGTGAACACTACGATCTGCAGTACTTAATCAGATAATATTTCCCTCAACAAGTAATTGCCCACAGCTCCATATACATTAGACTATTGGCCGAACCTGTCACTATCGTCAGGTCCGGCCACCACAAGCCTAATGTGTAGAGGGGGTTTAAGCCATGAGGACATGAAATGTTTGAAGTGGTCTCTTAGACTGGAGTCACACTAGCAATTTAAAAATCAGTCCGATTTTAATGCAGAAGCATCGGACAAGTGTAAGGGTATGTCTCCACGCTGCGTACTTTTAGCGCTTTGGACGCAGCGGAAACCCCGCTCCGCCCAAAGTGCTGCCCCCTATTGTACGCGCGGTAATTACGAATGTGTTCATTGAACACATCCGGAATCACCGTATCCTACAGTCATGGACAAAAGTTTTGAGAATGACACAAATATTAATTTTTACAAAGTCTACTGCTTCACTTTTTCTAATGGCAATTTGCATATACTCCAGAATGTTATAAAGAGTGATCAGCTTAACAGCAATTACTTGCAAAGTCAATATTTGGCTAGAAAATGAACTTTATCCCCCAAAACACATTTCAACATCATTGCAGCCCTGCCTTAAAAGGAACAGCTAACCTCTTTTCAGTGATTGCTCCATTAACACAGGTGTGGGTGTTGATGAGGACATGGCTGGAGATCAATCTGTCATGATTAAGTAAGAATGACACCACTGGACACTTTAAAAGGAGGCTGGTGCTTGGCATCATTGTTTCTCTTCTGTTAACCATGGTTATCTCTAAAGAAACACGTGCAGTCATCATTGCAATGCACAAAAATGGCCTAACAGGGGAGAGTATCGCAGCTAGAAAGATTGCACCTCAGTCAACAATCTATCGCTTCATCGAGAACTTCAAGGAGAGAGGTTCCATTGTTGCCAAAAAGGCTCCAGGGCGCCCAAGAAAGACCAGCAAGCGCCAGGACCATCTCTTAAAAGTGTTTCAGCTGCGGGATCGGGCTACCAGCAGTGCAGAGCTTGCTCAGGAATGGCAGCAGGCAGGTGTGAGTGCATCTGCACGCACTGTGAGGTGGAGACTCTTGGAGCAAGGCCTGGTCTCAAGGAGGGCAACAAAGAAGCCACTTCTCTCCAGAAAAAACATGGACAGACTGATATTCTGCAAAAGGTACAGGCAGTGGACTACTGAGGACTGGGGTAAAGTTATTTTCTCTGATGAATCCCCTTTTCGATTGTTTGGGACATCAGGAAAACGCCTCATTCGGAGAAGACAAGGTGAGCGCTACCACCAGTCTTGTCTCATGCCAACTGTTAAACATCCTGAAACCATTCATGTGTGGGGTTGCTTCTCAGCCAAGGGAATCGGCTCTCTCACAGTCTTGCCTAAAATCACAGCCATGAATAAAGAATGGTACCAGAATGTCCTCCAAGAGCAACTTCTCCCAACCCTTCAAGAGCAGTTTGGCGATCAACAATGCCTTTTCCAGCATGATGGAGCACCTTGCCATAAAGCAAAGGTGATAACTAAATGGCTCAGGGAACAAAACATAGAGATTTTGGGTCCATGGCCTGGAAACTCCCCAGATCTTACTCCCATTGAGAACTTGTGGTCAATCATCAAGAGACGGGTGGACAAACAAAAACCTAAAAATTCTGACAAAATGAAAGCATTGATTGTGCAAGAATGGACTGCTATCAGTCAGGATTTGGTCCAGAAGTTGATTGAGAGCATGCCAGGGAGAATTGCAGAGGTCCTGAAGAAGAAGGGTCAACAACACTGCAAATATTGACTTGCTGCATTAACTCATTCTAACTGTCAATATAAGCTTTTGTTACTCATATGTTTGCAATTATTATATTTCTGTCTGTGATAAAAACATCTGTCAAACACACATAAAAACCAGAGGGCAGCAGATCATTTGAAAATAAAATATTTGTGTCATTCTCAAAACTTTTGGCCATGACTGTATGCATAGACTGTGTTATTTATCTTGCGGAGACTGAGCGTATCCGCAAGATAAATAGACATGCTGCGGTCTGGAAAGAGCTCCCCATGTCCGGATACACAGGGATGCCGAATGCGGCCCTGCACCCATAGTGGAGACGGGATTTCATAAAATCCCCTCCACTATGCTGTAACATCTGGACGCTGTGGCTGTAGGCAGCGTCCAATCCGCAGCAAATCCTGATGTAATCCTGACAGTGGAAACATACCCTAATGCAAGTGTCATGTTTTTTGTGCGAGTACAATCCGATTTTTCACACCTAGTATCCGATTTACATATGAGTGCAGTGCAAATGCTATCAGACTGCAATGCGATTTTAACATGAGCTTTTGCATAGAACAGTTCTCTGTATGTAAAAGCTCATGTAAAAATCGCATTGTAATACACAACTATACACATCGTTTTAAAACCTAAAAATATTCAAAACACTCATATATATAAATATATATATATACATATATATATATATATACATGTCAGTGACAAATACAATTATCATAGTGTGTGTGTAGCTTACTTTGTATGTATTTAATTAATAATTAATGACTTCTTAAAAAAAAAAAATGGCATGGGCTCCCACGTAATTTTCTGAGCCAGAGAGGGAAAGCCAGCAACTGTGGGGCGATGTTTATAGCCTAGGAAGGGATTAATACCCATGAATCTTCCCAGGTTAAGAATATCAGCCCGCAGCTGTATATTTAGCCTTTACTGGCTATTAAAATAGGGGGAACCCCCACCCCCAAAAAAACAACGTGGGGTCCCTCTATAATTTATTGCCAGAAAAGGCTATGCAGACAGCTGTGGGCTGATATTCATAGCCTAGGAAGGGACCATGGTTATTGGACTCCCCCTGGCTACAAACACCAGCTCACAGCCGCCCCAGAAATGGCGTATCTCTAAGATGCGCCAATTCCGGCACTTCGGCTCTCTCTTCCCACTGCCCTGTAGCTGTGGCATATGGGGTGATAGGGGGTTGATGTGACCTTTGTATTTTAAGGTCACATCAAGCCCGGCTTAGTAATGGAGAGGTGTCAATTAGACATCTATCCATTACTAATACTATAGTTGGTTAAGGGTTAAATAATGACACAGCCAGAATAAAGTCTTTTAATGAA
Source organism: Oophaga sylvatica (assembly GCA_033576555.1). Taxonomy (NCBI): domain Eukaryota; kingdom Metazoa; phylum Chordata; class Amphibia; order Anura; family Dendrobatidae; genus Oophaga; species Oophaga sylvatica. The sequence goes on from JARQOD010008504.1 coordinate 11,465, forward strand.
ATCAAACACATTCTGCTAATCCATGCGATGCCCTCGTTCTCCAGTAATAAATAAAAAATAACAAACCAACAATATATCATACCTGTCCGACGTTAAGTCCCACGCCATAATCCATATCTGGGCCATATACAGTTTACAACCAGGAGCGGTGCCAAGATGTGACTGCCCTGGCTGTAAACTGCTGCTGAATGAATGAGATGATGTCAGCGCTTGCTGGTTTATTATTTTATTTTTTTATTACAGGAGAACGAGGGCTTCGGGGAATTAGCAGAGGTTGTAAGTATGGTTTAATTTAGAATAATAAAGGAGTCTGTGTGTTTATTTCAATAAAAAAAATTTTCAGGGTCTCTGCATATCTTATAGATGCGCCTTTTCTGGGGTGGCTAAGGGCTCATATTATTAGCCAGGGTGAGGCCAGTATTCATGGCCCCTTCCTAGTCTAATAATATGAGCCCTCAGCTGTCTCAATAGCCATTGCTGGCTATAAATTATAAGGGGACCCCATGCCATTTTTTTCCCCTAAATAATCTTATATTACATACATGTCTAGTGATGAACGAACGTGTTCGCCACTACTCGTTACTCGCCCGAGTTTCACAGTACTCGGTGTACTCGGCGACCACCGAGCATTTCCGGGATAACCCGGCGGGAATTCGGGTCTCCACCCAGCATTTTTGGCAGACTTTAGAGACCCACTCACGCTGCAGGGATTGTCTGCCAGGCAATGAAACGCTGCAGCCATCTTTGTTGTGTTCGTGCAGTGATTGACTGGCCGCACAGCATCATCAGCCGTATAAGAGACCGGACGCCGCCCTGCTTGCCGCACTCAGCTCCAGATTGAAATAGTGTAGGGAGAGCTGCTGCCGAGATACAGAGCCGTGCCAGCAGAGCGGAGCCGTGAGGAGCTAAGCCAGGTGCCGTATCAAGCGTGATAGTGAGTACCGCATACGCTCTGCCCAAGAGTGACCGCATACCTGACAGACCCCTTGCATACAGGTCTAATGGAGGTGGACAATAGACTGCCAGCATACCGCCATCAGTCATGTCAAGAGCACGGGAAATCTTCTTGCCTCTCAGAGACTTCACCGAGACGTCACGTGCCGCTGTTGCCGGTGCCACCGTGGGAAATCTGCCCGCCATACGGAGACTGCGACGAGACGACCAGCGCCGCTGTTGTCGGTGCCACCATTGGAACCCTGAACTTCCTCACAATAGTAGTCTACGGTCCGATAAGTTTTACCTCTTTATTACTGAACTCTCGTTCGCCCCTCACCTCCTCCCAGTTCTGCCCCATTCCTTACCGTCACCCTACAATCCTTCACTCCCTGCGTGGAGTACATCCCCCTGTTAATACACCTGTTTAACATTTGCTCTGCCTCCCCGTGCGTGACTGCCTCACGTGTTTCCTGCAGGTTATTACATCCCCACGTGTTGGCACTCTAAACTGCATATGTTGGAAAGGATTTGTGGGCAGAAGAGGGCAGTTGTTGATTACCAGCATCAACAAGGCTGTCGATATTCTGTTCAGACTCCACACATAAGACCTCAGGAGTGGACATGGATGTCAGACATATGTACCATCCTCCAGAACTTTGAAGACTGCACCAAGATGGTGAGCGGCGATTACACCATAATTAGCATCACCATCCCTCTTCTCAGCATTCTGAAAACCTCTCTGCTCACAATTAAAGATGATGCATTGCAGGCAGAGCATGAAGACATGAGCAAGGAACCATACAGGGAGATTACACTCAGCCCAGCCTCATGTCGTCGCAATGTGGATTGGTAGACAATGAGGAGGAGGAGGAAAAACAGGAGCTACTTTCATGCGCTATAGACTGTACAACAAGCACAGCTGTCATACCGTCTGTTCAGCGTGGATGGCCTGAGGACAGGGAGGAGGAGGAGGAGGACAGCATGGTTAGTAGTCCTGTTGGTGAGGACACGGAAGTCTTGCCTGTTAGTAGTCTGGCATGCATGGCTGACTTTATGTTGCGCTGCGTTTCCTGTGACCCTCGCATTATAAAAATTTTCGGTGACACTCATTACTGGTTGGTGACACTTCTAGAATCACGCTACAAGGAGAACTTTCATTCTCTTCTTCCAGAGGCAGACAGGTGTACAAAAATGTTGCTGTACACAGAGGGCCCTTGTAGCGGAATTACTGAAAAAATTCCCATGTGAGAACGCTGGCAGCAGACATCAGAGTTTGTTGAATAGCCAAGGAGTCCAAGCGAGAGAGACAGAAGTGCAATCCAGCTCAGGCAGGGGAACAATGGCAAATTTCTGGGACAGTTTTCTCAGACTCTCCCATCGTGCGCCACAGAGGCAAGGGGTGCTGGCACAAGAAGTGCAATGTTTGGGAAGATGGTGAGGCAGTAACTTGCAGATCGTACAAATGTCCTCTGGGATTCCTCTATGCCTTTTAATTATTGCGTAACCAAGCTGGACACGTGACATGAACTGGCTCTCTATACCTTGGAGGTTCTGGCCTGCCCTGCTGCTAGTGTTCTGTCAGACGTCTTTAGGACAAAGTCCTTGTTTTCCCCTTCTGAGCATGCCCAGGGTGAGATCTCTCATTGGAGATCAGGGGTCACATGCTCAGGTACTGCAGCAGCTCCTATTGGTCCGCCAGGAAGGTCCTGTGACTACTGGTGTTCTGGAACAGTTTCATTGGTCCTTGTTTCTGGCCGGTCCTGTAGCTGTTACTATAAAAGGGTAGCATGGCTGGGCCGCCATGCGCTAGTATCAATTGCATTATGTGCTTTGCGCCAGTGTGATCATGCACGCATGTGGTTAGGGCTCGGCTGAAATAAGCCCCTAGAATACCGGCACCTCCAGTGAAGAGATTTGAGTGCACGTGGTTAGGGCTTGGCTGAAATAAGCCCTAGAATACCGGCTTCTCCGATGAGGAGATTGCTTGATTGCATTGCTGTCTGCGTGATCATGGACTGCTATCCACACAGCAGTTATCTGTGTATCCCTGTGGTGTTAACAGGACACAGTCTTTTTCTCAGCGGCTCTGTGACGCAACAGGGTTCGCTTTATAACGCTGGTTCAGCGCCCTAGCGTTTTACTTTGCGGCTCTCTGAAGCTAAGTGAGTTCGCACCTATCGCCATATAGCGCTGTGGCATTACAGTTAACGGCTCTGGGGATTAACAGAGTTCACAATTACTGCCACAGCGCGCTGCGGCGTTTATTTTAGCGACTCTGCGGGATAACAGAGTTCGCTACTTTCGCCATCTTACTAGCAGCGGGCTTCGCCTGCACGGTGGACCCCGGGCTGCGAACGCACCTCTCTAATATATCTATTAGGTGCGTTCCGCAGACCCTAACAGCGGGTCTCCTAGACTTGGAATTATGGGCTGGCACATATTTTCCCCTGTGGGGTACACCTCAACCTTTTCCATAATAAGTATTTAACATCCAGCATTACCACCCACCCTTGTTAGGAATTCGACACTGACTGTAGCAGCACGGCACACGTTAACCCTAGTGATCTACTGGCAGCGGATGAGACGTGGAGGAAGGCCTCATTAAAAACTAGGCCCAATTTAAAGGAGCGGGTCTCCTAGACTCGTAGTGCCCATACACTAAGTGCATGGGCTGACAAACATTTCCCCCTGGGGGAGTAAAATTGTTAAAAATATTTTATGGGCATCATAGCCACCCTTGCCAAAAATTGGATTGGCTGTAGAAGCACAGAACCCGTTAACTCTGGTGATCTAGTGATGGAGAATGAGGAGACATAATGATAAATCATACTGAAACCAAACAAATAAATAAAAAATGTGAATCCACCTATGAAAGAAAATAACAAAAGGGAGGGGCGAACATAGGTTCATCGATATGAAGCCAGAATGTGTCCAACGAGATATGTTTGTCCCTAGCAACAGCTCAGAGACGGATATAAATAAAAATATAATAGTATTTCACTATTTTTGAGGTATACACTAGGTCATAAGAGGATGTTCCACAGATAGTAAAAATGGAAAATATAAGTATAAATGGGAAGAATATATGTACATCTCATTTTTATGAGATATCCCCCTGGGGGAGTAACATTTGTTTTAGTTTCAAATTAGTAAAAGGCATCATAAAAACACCTTTACTAAAAATTGAGTGACTTTTGCATTACGGAATATGCTCAACCTGGTGTTGTACTGGTTGTGGATGATGAGGATGAGGATAAGGAGGAGGATAACACCAAACATACCAAATCAGGAAGCGGATACCCATGTGGGGTTGTGAAGAGGTGCATGAGAATATACCTCCACAAAAAAGACAATGTATTTGAGGTTATGTTTTGCTGTTTTCATTTGGTGGTGTACAGAAGTCTTGCCCAATCCAGCCCTTGTTCATTTTTATAAGTCAGCCTGTCAGCATTGTCAGTTGACAGGCGGATGCGCTTATCTGTTATAATTCCACCAGCGACACTAAAAACCCGCTCTGACCTATCCTCAGGCCCATAACCCCTCCAATCCACCCAAAAAATTTTTTTGCCCCGTACCACCTTGCACCCTACAATGGCGTTCACCTCGTAGTCGTCCGAAGACGAACCCAACATCCCAGATGACTCAGGCAACCGGGAGATGACCACCGGTTTTAGGAGGGACACATGGAAGGTGTCGGAGATACCAAGGCGAGGCGGAAGGGCCAAACGGTAAACCACAGGGTTCACCTGCTCGAGAACCTTGAAGTGACCCAAATAGCGGGGTGACAACTTAGTGGATTCCACCCGTAGCCTGATGTTTCGGGCGGAGAGCCACACTAGGTCGCCAGGAGCAAATGTCGGAGCGGGACGCCGATGGGCATCGGCAGAAGACCTCATCCTTTCCTTGGAAGCCTGAATGGCATCCTGGGTGCGGTCCTATATGTCCCGTGCCTCCACAGCCCAGTCTGCCACCCTGGAGTCGGCGGAAGCCACGGGCATGGGCACCGGTACCCGTGAATGCTGGCCGTAATTTAAGAGGAATGGGGTCTGTCCGGTGGAGTCAGCCACAGCATTGTTTAGCCCGAACTCCGCCCACGGGAGCAAGGATGCCCAGTCATCCTGCCTGGCAGAGACAAAATGTCACAAGTAGGTGACCAAGGTCTGGTTGGCCCTCTCTACCAACCCATTCGTCTCGGGATGATATGCAGAGGAGAGGTTCAACTCAATGCAGAGTAGATGACACAACTCTCTCCAGAACCGAGACCCAAATTGGGGACCTCGATAGCTGACAATCTTGTCTGGCATACCGTGTAGATGGAAGATGTGTCTAATAAATAATGCTGCCAAAGCCCGTGCAGAAGGTAACCGTGGTAGCGGCACTAAGTGCACCATTTTGGAGAAGTGGTCGGTGATCACCCAAATGATAGTGCAACCCCGAGACTTGGGTAAGCCCACCACAAAGTCCATCCCGACCATCTCCCAGGGCCTGTCTGCCACCGGCAAAGGAAAAAGTAACCCAGCTGTCCGTTGTCGAGGGGACTTGTTCCTGGCGCAGGAGACACACGCCTGAACATACTCCCTGACGTCACGGACCATATGTGGCCACCAGTATGTCCTCGCCAATAACTCAGTTGTCCTCTTTGCCCCAAAGTGTCCACCCACCCTGGACAAGTGTGCCCAAGAGAGTACCTCCCGTCGCAAATTAGTGGGCACAAAAATCTTGTCCGGAGGCACAGACTCTAGCGAAACCGGGGCTACAGTTCTCAGGCTCTCTTCGGGGACAATAAGCCGAGGCTCCTCATCCTCCTCCTCTGATGACACTAAGGAGCGAGAGAGAGCGTCGGCCCGAACATTCTTCTCACCAGAGAGAAAATGGAGGGTGAAGTGGAACCGAGAGAAGAATAGGACCATCTGGCTGTAGCGCCGCGCGTCCCTGCCTGCTGCCAGACAGGGACGTCGCTCTCCTCACCTGCGCTCAGCGTCCTCAGTGCTCCCAGCCCCCTCTGCGCCTATGACGTCCTCCTTCCGCCCTGCTGGTCCCGCGCGCTCCTTCCCTGCTACTGGCCTTAGGGCGCGCGCCCGCACCCTCCCCCGCTCTTAAAGGAGCCGCGCGCATTTTCCAAATCAGTCTCCAGCCAATGCTGGAGGACTCCACCCTATATTAAGGGCTTCCTCCTTAATGTAGGTGCCCGAGCAATGTTGTTCCTGTGCAGTCTAACTCTGTTTCAGCCTTCAGCTCCTGATTCCAGTTACCTGCCTGTTACCTGTCGGCTTGCCTGTCTGCCATCCGTCTGCAGTTCCATCCAGAGGTTCGGACGTCATCTGCAGAGATCCCCGGCTCTTGCCTGCTCACCTAGGAGCGATCATCTGCCATCCGACTGCAGCTCCATCCGGAAGTTCGGACATCATCTGCAGAGATCCCCGGCTCTTGCCTGCTCACCTGGGAGCGATCATCTGCCATCCGACTGCAGCTCCATCCTGAAGTTCGGACATCATCTGCAGAGATCCCCGGCTCTTGCCTGCTCACCTGGGAGCGATCATCTGCCATCCGACTGCAGCCTACCTGGAGGCTCCACCATATCAGGTCGTATATACCTGCCTGTCTAGAGACTGCCTGGTCACTTGCTGTGACAACCTGCCTGTCTAGAGACTGCCTGGTCACTTGCCATGACAACCTGCCTGCCCAGAGTCTGCCTGGTCACTTGCTGTGACAACCTGCCTGTCTAGAGACTTCCTGGTCACTTGCTGTGACAACCTGCCTGTCTAGAGACTTCCTGGTCACTTGCCGTGACAACCTGCCTGCCCAGAGACTGCCTGGTCACCTGCCGTGACAACCTGCCTGTCCCAGAGACTGCCTGGTCACTTGCCGTGACAACCTGCCTGTCCCAGAGACTGCCTGGTCACTTGCCGTGACAACCTGCCTGTCCCAGACACTGCCTTGGTCACTTGCCGTGACAACCTGCCTGTCCAGAGACTGCCTGGTCACTTGCCGTGACAACCTGCCTGTCCCAGAGACTGCCTTGGTCACTTGCCGTGACAACCTGCCTGTCCAGAGACTGCCTCGGTTACTTACCGTTACAACCTGCCTGCCCAGAGACTTCCTTGGTCACTTGCTGTGACAAACCTGCCTGTCCAGAAACTACCTATATCCTCTGCCGTGAATCCCTGCCCTTTTCCCAGGTGCCACCCGCTCTCTTACAAGTAAAATCTCTTGTATAATAAAGCTATGTGGTTCCACCAACCTGACCTGTCTCGTCAGTAGTTCCACCCACCAGACCCGTTACAGTTTGCTCGGGCCATGGAACCCGGTGGCACCCAAACCCCTTCACTCCCGGAACTGTGTCATGAGCTGTCTCGCCAGAGGTCTCAACAGGAGACCATCCTGGGTCACCTGCGGAACGTCAAATCCCATCTGGACACTCTGAAATCATCACTTGCAACCATCGCTGGAGCCATGACTCATAATCCGTCAGTCCCGCTGATTCCCAATTCCGTGGTTTCCATTCCCGGACCCCGACTGTCAGCTCCTCCTAGGTTTGGAGGCGATCCTGCTCTGGCTCGGGGTTTCATTAATCTGTGCACCCTGCATTTTGAACTCCTGGCACACCAGTTTAACTCTGACCGGGCCAAAATTGCCTTCATCATGTCCCATCTCACCGGAGAAGCCCTGGCCTGGCTTAATCCTCTCTGGGAGAGAGAGGATCCTCTGGTATCTGACCTGCCTGCTTTTCTCTCGGCCTTCCGGAAGGTATTCGACGAACCTGGACGGAAGACTTCCTCTGCATCATCTCTGCTGCGTCTCCGTCAGGAGAGTCTCACCATTGGTCAATATGCCATACGGTTCCGGACTTTAGCCTCAGAACTAGCTTGGGACAATGAAGCTCTAATTTCGGTCTTCTGGGAGGGTCTGTCCGGCCGTATTAAAGACGAACTTGCCGGTCGGGACGTTCCAACCTCTCTAGATGATTTAATAAATCTTGCCAATCGAATTGATCTTCGGTTCCAGGAACGAGCCAAAGAGATCACCCGTAAAAAAGAATTTTCCCATCTTGCACCCTCGTGTCAGAGATCTATAACCTCTTCCGTTTCTCCTCAGGTGCACACTGCTGAGCCTATACAGGTCGACCAGACCAAGATGGTCAAAGCCCGTCAGGACTCACGCCGTGCCGAGAAAAGTTGCTTCTACTGCGGCAGTAAGGAGCACTGGATCCAAACCTGTCCGGAGAAGTCGGGAAAACGCCTGTGTCTAGGTTCGCTCGGAGAGGTCAATCTAGACAAAAATAAATCCTCTTCATCCCTGCTGCTGTCGGTTTCAATTCTGATCGGTAAGAACCGCCACTTCGAAATGGCCCAACTTGATTCTGGAGCAGCTGGGAATCTCGTGTCACGGGCTCTAGTAGAGAAGTATCACATTCCCACCAAACCTCTTGTTGAACCTGTATCTGTTGCTGCTGTGGATGGGGGTCTCCTACCTCGTCCCATCCGACTTATCACCGAAGTCATAACCCTGCAGGTGGGAATGTTGCATTCTGAGAGCATCTCATTTCATGTTCTGCCTGGACTCTCTCATGCTTTCTTACTAGGTCTGCCTTGGCTCCAAAAACATGCACCTGTGCTCGACTGGCAGAATGGAGAGGTTCTTCGCTGGGGACAGGACTGTCATAAAACGTGTCTGGTGCCTGTTCATCCTGTCTATTCTTCTCCTACACCTGCTAATCTACCTGGACTCCCGATTCCATATTGGTCATTTGCTGATGTCTTCAATAAAAAGGAAGCAGAGACATTACCCCCGCATAGACCATATGATTGCCCGATTGACCTGTTACCCGGTACTACGCCTCCCCGTGGGCGTATTTACCCGTTGTCTGCTGCTGAGACCAGGTCGATGTCCGAATATATCGAGGAGAACTTAGCAAAGGGATTTATCCGGAAATCTACCTCCCCAGCGGGAGCAGGTTTCTTCTTCGTTAAAAAGAAAGACGGATCTCTCCGTCCCTGTATTGACTACAGAGGCCTAAATTCGATCACGGTGAAGAATAAGTACCCTCTTCCGCTCATTCCAGAACTGTTTGATCGTCTTAGAGGGGCTAGAGTCTTCACCAAACTAGATCTTCGTGGAGCATACAACCTGGTTCGTATCCGTCGAGGAGATGAATGGAAGACGGCATTCAACACCCGGGACGGCCACTACGAGTACTTGGTGATGCCCTTTGGTCTCTGTAATGCTCCAGCAGTCTTTCAGGAGTTGGTCAACGACATCTTCCGGACCTCCTCTATTCCTGCGTTGTGGTGTACCTTGACGACATCTTGGTCTTCTCTCCGGATCTTCAGTCTCACCGGAGGGATGTTCGTCAGGTTCTGCTCAGGCTCAGGCAGAATCACCTCTTCGCCAAATATGAGAAGTGCCTCTTTGAGCAGACATCGCTTCCGTTTCTGGGCTACATCATTTCTCAGACAGGCCTACGAATGGATCCGGAGAAATTGTCTGCCATCGAGAAGTGGCCCCGACCGGAGGGGTTGAAGGCCATTCAGCGGTTCCTGGGATTCGCCAACTATTACCGTCTCTTCATACCGCACTTCTCTTCCAGGACTGCTCCAATCTCAGCGCTCACTCGCAAGGATGCTAACCCCAAACAGTGGACGACCGAAGCAGAGGAGGCCTTCCTTTCTCTGAAACAGGCCTTCTCTTCCGCTCCAGTGCTGCATCGCCCGGATGGCAACAAGCAGTTCTTCCTGGAGGTGGACGCTTCCTCTGCTGGAGCCGGAGCGGTTCTTACCCAAAAATCGCCATCCGGGAGGATGGTGTCCTGCGGTTTCTTCTCCAAACTCTTCTCCTCCTCCGAGCGCAACTACTCCATAGGAGATCGAGAGTTATTGGCCATTAAGTTGGCATTGGAGGAGTGGCGTTACCTACTCGAAGGGCTCTTCATCCGGTAATCATCTACACGGATCACAAAAATCTGGCATACCTCCAGCAGGCACAGAGACTTAATCCTCGCCAAGCCCGGTGGTCCTTGTTTTTTGCCCGCTTCGATTTTCTTTTGCATTTTCGCCCAGCTGACAAAAACGTCAAGGCGGATGCCTTGTCTCGGTCTTTCCTGGTGTCGGATCTCGAAGATGAGCCTAAACATATCATCGATCCCGCCAGAGTGATGCAGGTGGCTCCCGTGAGTCTAAATCGTCTCCCTCCTGGTAAGACGTTCGTATCAGAAACCGATCGGAAGAGAATCCTACATTGGGGTCACTCGTCTAAACTCGCTGGCCACGCTGGTCAAAAAAAGACCCTCCAACTCATTACTCGGCATTATTGGTGGCCTACCCTGCACAAAGACGTAATAGACTTTGTTTCTGCCTGTGTTTCCTGTGCCCGCAACAAAGTTCCGAGACACCTGCCTACCGGCCGTCTTCTTCCGCTTCCTGTACCCGCTGCCCCCTGGCAGCATATAGCCATGGACTTCATAACAGATCTGCCCGTCTCTGCCGGTTGTACGGTCATTTGGGTGGTCGCTGACCGCTTTTCCAAGATGGCTCACTTCATTCCTCTGCCAGGTCTTCCGTCTGCACCCGAGTTGGCTAAAGACTTTATCCGCCACATCTTCCGTCTTCATGGTCTGCCTCGTCACATTGTGTCGGATCGTGGGGTTCAGTTCACCTCACGTTTCTGGAGAGCCACTTGTAAGTTGCTAGACGTCACCCTGGATTTTTCCTCCGCTTACCACCCACAGTCCAATGGACAAGTTGAACGAATAAATCAGAATTTGACCAGTTATCTTCGACACTTCGTTAATGCCCACCATTCTGACTGGGTGGAGCTCCTGCCTTGGGCCGAATTCTCCTACAATAATCATGAGAGCGAATCTTCCACCAAGTCTCCGTTTTTTGTAGTCTTCGGTCAGCACCCTCGGATCCCTGTCCCTGTTTCCATCTCTGTGGACAATCCAGCTGCGGAATCTCTGGTTAGAGAATTCTCCTCCATCTGGGAGAGTACCCGGTCCGCACTCATTCAGTCATCCGAGCGCATGAAAAGACATGCTGACAAAAAACGTCTGGATCCTCCTCAATTCCGTCCTGGGGACAAAGTCTGGCTTTCGTCCAAATATGTTCGACTCAAAATTCCGTCCTACAAGTTAGGTCCTCGGTTCATCGGTCCTTTTGAGATCATCAGTCAGATCAATCCGGTGTCCTATAAATTGAAACTCCCGGCCAATTTGAGAATTCCTAATTCTTTTCATGTATCTCTCCTCAAACCTGTGGTTCTTAACTCTTTTTTTAAGTCTACAGGTACACCTCCTGCTCCAGTGTCTGCTGATGATGAATTTGAGGTAGAGAACATTCTGGCCACAAAAAGGGTAGGAAGAAAGACTTATTTTTTGGTGGATTGGAAGGGGTTTGGTCCTGAGGAGAGAACCTGGGAGCCTCGGAGAACATCCATGCCCCTCTTATCCTAGCTAAATTTCTTTCTGGCCTAAAGAAGGGGGGGCCTAGAGGGGGGGGTACTGTAGCGCCCGCGTCCCTGCCTGCTGCCAGACAGGGACGTCGCTCTCCTCACCTGCGCTCAGCGTCCTCAGTGCTCCCAGCCCCCTCTGCGCCTATGACGTCCTCCTTCCGCCCTGCTGGTCCCGCGCGCTCCTTCCCTGCTACTGGCCTTAGGGCGCGCGCCCGCACCCTCCCCCGCTCTTAAAGGAGCCGCGCGCATTTTCCAAATCAGTCTCCAGCCAATGCTGGAGGACTCCACCCTATATTAAGGGCTTCCTCCTTAATGTAGGTGCCCGAGCAATGTTGTTCCTGTGCAGTCTAACTCTGTTTCAGCCTTCAGCTCCTGATTCCAGTTACCTGCCTGTTACCTGTCGGCTTGCCTGTCTGCCATCCGTCTGCAGTTCCATCCAGAGGTTCGGACGTCATCTGCAGAGATCCCCGGCTCTTGCCTGCTCACCTAGGAGCGATCATCTGCCATCCGACTGCAGCTCCATCCGGAAGTTCGGACATCATCTGCAGAGATCCCCGGCTCTTGCCTGCTCACCTGGGAGCGATCATCTGCCATCCGACTGCAGCTCCATCCTGAAGTTCGGACATCATCTGCAGAGATCCCCGGCTCTTGCCTGCTCACCTGGGAGCGATCATCTGCCATCCGACTGCAGCCTACCTGGAGGCTCCACCATATCAGGTCGTATATACCTGCCTGTCTAGAGACTGCCTGGTCACTTGCTGTGACAACCTGCCTGTCTAGAGACTGCCTGGTCACTTGCCATGACAACCTCCTGCCCAGAGTCTGCCTGGTCACTTGCTGTGACAACCTGCCTGTCTAGAGACTTCCTGGTCACTTGCTGTGACAACCTGCCTGTCTAGAGACTTCCTGGTCACTTGCCGTGACAACCTGCCTGCCCAGAGACTGCCTGGTCACCTGCCGTGACAACCTGCCTGTCCCAGAGACTGCCTGGTCACTTGCCGTGACAACCTGCCTGTCGCCAGAGACTGCCTGGTCACTTGCCGTGACAACCTGCCTGTCCCAGAGACTGCCTTGGTCACTTGCCGTGACAACCTGCCTGTCCAGAGACTGCCTGGTCACTTGCCGTGACAACCTGCCTGTCCCAGAGACTGCCTTGGTCACTTGCCGTGACAACCTGCCTGTCCAGAGACTGCCTCGGTTACTTACCGTTACAACCTGCCTGCCCAGAGACTTCCTTGGTCACTTGCTGTGACAAACCTGCCTGTCCAGAAACTACCTATATCCTCTGCCGTGAATCCCTGCCCTTTTCCCAGGTGCCACCCGCTCTCTTACAAGTAAAATCTCTTGTATAATAAAGCTATGTGGTTCCACCAACCTGACCTGTCTCGTCAGTAGTTCCACCCACCAGACCCGTTACACTGGCCTGGCGAGAATTTAGCCGCTGAGCCGTTTGCAAATATACCAAGTTTTTGTGGTCGGTGAAGACTTGGAAGGGAAAATGAGCCCCCTCCAGAAGATGTCTCCACTCAGAGAAGGCCAACTTCATAGCCAGCAACTCCCTGTCCCCGATGGAATAATTCCTCTCTGCTGGTGTAAAGGTCTTAGAAAAGAAGAAGCAGGGATGCTTCCGACCTTGAGCATCCTTTTGATAAAGGACTGCTCCAGCACCAACAGAAGAGGCGTCCACCTCTAAAATAAACGGCTTATCAACATCAGGGCGATGTAATATGGGAGCACTGGCAAAATGCGACTTGATGGAAGAGAATGCCTTGGAGACCTCCTCAGACCACAACTTGGGATTTGCTCCCTTCTTGGTGAGGGCTACCAAGGGAGCTACCAAAGTCGAGAAATGGGGAATGTACTGGCGATAATGAACCCCATAAAGCGCTGCACCGCTTTAAGAGAATGGGGTTCTTGCCAGTCCATTACAGCCTGTAGTTTGGCAGGATCCATAGCCAATCCTTGGGCAGAGATTATATAGCCCAGGAAAGGTAAGGACTCCTGCTCAAACACACATTTCTCCAGCTTGGCATAGAGGGAGTTTGCCCGTAAGAGGTCGAAGACTTTGTTGACATCCCTCCGGTGAGAGTCTATATCTGGTGAAAAGATGAGAATATCATCCAGATAGACTACTACAGAGGTGGAGAGCATATACCGGAAGATATCATTGACAAAGTCTTGGAAAACAGTGGGAGCATTATAGAGCCCGAAGGGCATCACCAGGTATTCATAATGCCCATCCCTGGTATTAAAAGCTGTCTTCCACTCGTCCCCCTCACGGATGCGAATTAGGTTATAGGCACCACGTAGATCAAGCTTGGTAAATACTCTTGCTCCTCGGAGCCTATCAAAGAGCTCAGAGATTAGGGGCAACGGGTACTTATTCTTGACGGTGATGGCGTTAAGAACCCTGTAGTCAATACATGGACGTAATTCTCTGTTCTTCTTTTGCACAAAGAAGAACCCCGCCCCTGCTGGTGACAACGACTTCCTAATGAACCCTCTTGCCAGATTCTCCTGAATATACTGGGACATGGCCTCTGTCTCAGGAAGCGAGAGGAGGTAGACTCTCCCCCGAGGAGGTTCTGCTCCAGACAAAAGATCAATAGGACAGTCGTAGGGGCGATGAGGTGGAAGAGTCTCCGCCGTCCTCTTGGAGAAAACGTCTGCATATGACCAATAACACTGAGGAAGAGAAGTGAGATCTACGGGTATCTCTGTGGTGGTGACCTGAACACACTCCATGACACACCTGCCTCTACATGAATCACCCCAGCCCAGTATCCTCACAGAGGACCACTCAATATGGGGAGAGTGGTAACGGAGCCAAGGTAATCCCAGCAACACCTCGTCTATTCCCTCGGGCAGGACAAGAAAAGAAATACTCTCCTGATGGGAAGGGGACATAGATAAAGTGAGAGGGATAGTCTGGTGGGTGATTTGTGAGGGCAGAGTTGATCCATTCACTACTCGCACAGTCACCGGTTTGGCGAGCATCACCAGAGGTATAGTGTGGCAGAGAGCAAATGCAGAGGACATGAAATTCCTCTCGGCTCCAGAATCCACACAGAGCTCGGCGGTGAGCGTGGATGGACCTACAGTAATTGTCCCCTTAAGGGACAACTTGGTGGAAAATGCCAGCAGTGTCTAGTGAACCTCCTCCCAAGGTCACTAGACGCGACCGTTTTCCTGACCGCTGTGGATATTTGTTGGCATAATGTCCTAACTGCTGGCAGATGTTAAAGACCACTGGTACTCGAGCGGCCCGGGACTTAGGTCCTGCTCGAGAAACCTCCATGGCCTCATGGGAGTCGGGCACCTGGTTGGAAGATTCTAGAGATCTGGAGAAGGTGGGAGCCAGCCGAAACCTCTGCCTACACTGGGACCGCTCCAACCTCCACAAACTGAGGTCGATGCGGGTAGATATGGCGATAAGCTTCTCCAGTGTGGCGGGAATCTCCCTGGTAGCCAAGGCGTCTTTCACATGGCCCGCTAGTCCTCTCCAAAACACGGGAATGAGGACTTTATCCGGCCAGTCCAACTCCGAGGACAGAGTCCGAAATTGGACAGCAAAACAGCTGACCAAGGACGAACCCTGTGAACTTGCCAGAAGTTGGAGCGCCGCATCGTGGGTAACCTGAGGTCCTAGAAAGACCTTTTTTAGAGCCTCCAGAAAATGAGGAGCACTCCGCACCACACGGTCGTCACGCTCCCACAGCGGGGTGGCCCACTCCAACGCTCTGCCCGACAGAAGAGATATTACAAAGCCCACTTGTGCCCGATCCGTGGGGAAACGTGCAGCCAGAAGCTCGAGTTGTATAGAGCACTGACTCACGAGTCCCCGACATTGCTTGCTGTCACCAGCAAACTTGTCTGGAAGTGGGAGGTGGGACATTGTGGGGGCAGAGGTGGCAGTGCACACACTGGCTGCAGCCACGCTAGCAGCCTGAACAGCGACTGCGGTAACATCCACAGCTGAGGTTGTGCGCTCAAGAGCCGCCAACCTACCCTCCAGCTGCTGGATGTCCCGCAGTAGACGCTGGTCATCCGCCATTTTACTAGCCAGACCCTGGTGCTAGTATTATGTTAGGGTCTGCGGAATGCACCTAATAGATATATTAGAGAGGTGCGTTCGCAGCCCGGGGTCCACCGTGCAGGCGAAGCCCGCTGCTAGTAAGATGGCGAAAGTAGCGAACTCTGTTATCCCGCAGAGTTGCTAAAATAAACGCCGCAGCGCTTTGTGGCAGTAATTGCAAACTCTGCTAATCCCCAGAGCCGCTAACGGTAATGCCACAGCGCTATATGGCGATAGGTGTGAACTCACTTAGCTTCAAAGTAAAACGCTAGGGCGCTGAACCAGTGTTATAAAGCGAACCCTGTTGCGTCACAGAGCCGCTGAGAAAAAGACTGTGTCCTGTTAACACCACAGGGATACACAGATAACTGCTGTGCGGATAGCAGTCCGTGATCACGCAGACAGCAACGCAATCAAGCAATCTCCTCACCGGAGAAGCCGGTATTTAGGGCTTATTTCAGCCGAGCCCTAACCACATGCGTGCATGATCACACTGGCGCAAAGCACATAATGCAATTGATACTAGCACATGGCGGCCCAGCCATGCCACCCTTTTATAGTAACAGCTACAGGACCTGCCAGAAACAAGGACCAATGAAACTGTTCCGGAACACCAGTAGTCACAGGACCTTCCTGGCGGACCAATAGGAGCTGCTGCAGTACCTGAGCATGTGACCCCTGATCTCCATTGAGAGATCTCACCCTGGGCATGCTCAGAAGGGGAAAACAAGGACTTTGTCCTAAAGACGTCTGCTCGCTGCTAACCAGTACTGGCTACAACAGCAGAGCCTGGAGTTGCAGCAGTAATCCTCTGCACACTGTTAAACTGGGTGAGATGCTGGGACTGACATCTAACTGAGCAAGTCCATGCGGCGAGACGAATGGGAGACCGCAGCTGGAATGGCTGAGATTCCCCTTGTGCAGAAGTGGGAACTCGACCCCTAACACCCGTTCTTTAAATTGGGCTAGTTTTAATCAGGCTTCCTCCACGTCTCATCAGCCGCGCAGTAGATCACCAGGTTAACGTGTCGTGCTGCTACAGCATGTCGAATTCTAACAAGGGTGGAGTATGCTGGATGTTAAATCTTGTTATGGAAAGTTTGAGGTGTACCTACGGGAAAATGTTTGCCAGCCCATACACTTAGTGTATGGACATTCCAAGTGTAGGAACATGCATCTCCAAAATTGGGCCTAGTTTTTAATCAGGCCTTCCTCCACTTCTCATCATCCGCTGCCAGTAGATCACCAGAGTTAACGTGTTCTGTGCTGCTACAGCCAGTGTCGAATTCCTAACAAGGGTGGGTGTTTTTGCTGGGTGTTAAATACTTGTTATGGAAAAGGTTGTGATGTACCCCACAGGGGAAAATGTTGGCCAGCCAACACACTTAGGATATGGGCATTACAAGTCTAGGAGACCCTCCTTTTTAATGGGACATTTTTTGTTCGGCCCTCCTCCATGTTTCTTCCAAGGGAGGATTGGGGTGCATATGACTTGGTAGCAGGGCAGGCCTTGCAGTCAATGCGTAAGAAAACAGAATGGGAGTACAAAATGAATAATGTGAAGTGGATTTTCCTGTGCCCATCCAGTATGTAAGTTCAAAGTCTTATTAGGGTGCAGATGACTTGGTAGCAGGGCAGGCCTTGCAGTCAATGCAAAAAAAAAAAAATTTGGAGGACAAAATGAATATTATGAAGTGGATTTTCCTGTGCCCATCCAGTATGTGGGTTCAAAGTCTTATTGGGGTGCATATGACTTGGTAGCAGGGTAGGCCTTGCAGTCAATGCAAAAAAAACAGAATTGGAGGACAAAATGAATAATATGAAGTGGATTTTCCTAGGCCCATCCAGTACCTGTGTTCAAAGGCTTACTGGGGGTGCATAGGACTTGGTAGCAGGGCAGGCCTTGCATTCAATGCAACATTTTTTATGGAAGCCATCCTGGACATCTCATGAAAGGGGTATTGGGGTGGGTCGTAATTCTTGGCAGCCCATCCACTCACTGCATAGGCTATAACAGTTTAGGAGACCCACTTTTTAATAATGGCCTTTTAAGCAGATTAATGCTGCCTGATGCCCCTGTAAAAATAGGCTCTGTGACTTAAGGAGTCCCTCCTTCATACAGTAAATGAAACAAGATATGTCTGCTTATGTGTCACACACCACATGGCCAGCTAGGGTTGGTAAATGTTACAATGACATTTCCCAGTGAATGCATTTGTTTTGGTTGAAAGTATTGTTAAAGTTGAAAAATGCTTCAAAAACGTGGCATCTGAACATAGCCCAAGTGGTAGAGGAACATTTTGGTCTGGGGTTAATTATTTTGCCTTATATACAAGTCATTAACCTGGAAAGGATTTACCTTGACATATTTCCCTGCAAAATCCGTTTTGGTTTCGTTTTGGTATGTTTTTTGGTGTACCGGTAAAAATGGCATGAAACTCTGACAACATTGTTTAAAGCTGTGAACTAGGAGTCAGGAATGCTTCCAGGGGTGATCCCCATGATGTCCCCTTGTCATTTGAGCAGTGTTTCCATCATTTTCAGACGCATTTAGACCTTAAAAGGACCCCTGGGGTGGATTGTGGCAAAAATACTCAGGTCTCCCATAGACTTACATAGTGCTCATTGTTCTGTCCGAGTACCCGAGTATTCCGATTTGCTCGACCCGAGCAATGAGCACCCGAGCATTTTAGTGCTTGCCCATCACTATACATGTACCCTAGTTTGCACACACACACTACTAATTGTATTGGTCACTGACATGTAATATATATATATATATATATATATATATATATATATATATATATATACACCATGTTCCAAATTATTATGCAAATTGGTTTTAAGTGTCATAGCGTTTTTTTTTTGTAAATGCAACCCATTGATGGTATTGTGTCTCAGGGTTCTTTGGATCACTGAAATCAATCTCAGATACCTGTGATAATTAGTTTGCCATGTGAGCTCAATAAAAGGAAAACTGGATGTTCCACACTATTAAGCAGGCCAGAGATTTCAAGTAACATGGGAAAGAAAAAGGATGTCTCTGCTGCTGAAAGCATCAAATAGTGCAATACCTTGGTCAAGGGATGAAAACATTAGATATTTCCCGAAACCTAAGCGTGATCATCGAACCTCAAGGTGTAGGATCCTTCAAAGGCTTGCTGTGGTTCATAAACCTATTATTCGGCCACCCCTAAACAGTGCTCACAAGCAGAAACGGTTGCAGTGAGCCCAGACATACATGAAGACTAATTTTCAAACAGTTTTGTTTACTGATGAGTGTTGAGCAACCCTGGATGGTCCAGATGGATGGAATAGTGGATAGTTGGTGGATGGCCACCATGTCCCAACAAGGCTGCGACGTCCGCAAGGAGGTGGAGGTGTTTTGGGACGGAATCAGGGCCGGACTGGCCATCGTGCATTTCTGGCAAATGCCAGAACGGCGGGTCCCTATAATGGGCCGCTCCATCACCTCCACTTCCTCTTCAGCGTGCACGTCAGGCAGCTTTAGCTTGCCATGCACACACAATCATGGTCCACTGATGAAACCAGCAGGACCAGGGAGCGGCGCTATGCTGTTCTGTGACCATCCTTGGTACTGCTGATTCTGCAATGCGATCATGTACACAGGTAGGGTGGGCTGGGCAGCTCCCCATGCAGAAGTTTCAGGCCTCCCTGCACTGTACTGTACCACTGTACACTGCACAATGTGAGGGAGGACGTCACCTGCGAGCTGGCCGGGCTGAGAGGAGCTTCTGGAACTTCTGGGATGAGGTCAGGAGCAGAGCAGGGGGCCAGAGGTCTCTGGCAGGGTTGGAATCTTGCCTTGTCCTAGTGTCTGCAGTCGCGCTGAGGCAAGTGAAATGATTATTGCCCAGTTTGAAGCTTGATACAGATCTGGTCGCGGTGTCAGTGGGGTCATCGGCTCCAGCGTCACCCGATCTGTGTATAAGGCCTCTTTCACACTTCAGTCGTGCGACGTCAGTCAAAATCCGCCAAAGTGTGAAAAAAACGGATCCGCCATTTTTTTTTTTGGCGGATCCGCTTTTTTCCCATTGACTTGCATTAGTGGTGGATTTTGATGGATGGTCGTCCGTTTTGGCATCTGCCTTTTTTGGAAAACGTTCAATGCAACGTTTTTTGTGTGCGTCAAAATGGCGGACTGTGACGGATCCGCCGCGTCTGCCATTTTGTATAATGGGCGCCTATGGGTGGCGGATCCCCTGCCATCCGTTTTTGACGGAATCCGCCAGCGGATCCGTTCCTGCCATAGAAAATGCTGAGAACACTGTCCGGGGTCTCTCTCTCTCTCTCTCCCTCCCTCCTCCGTGCCAGACATGCGTACCATGCATTTTCCGGGTTGAAAAGTTCATGACGGATCCGTCTGAAAACGGATCCGTTTGCATCCGATTTTGCACTTTTCTGGCGGATGCGCTATTTTCACCTTTTGGCGGATTTTAACTGACGTCGCATGACTGAAGTGTGAAAAAGGCCTAAGTTCAAGCTGCAGCAATAACTCCCAGTCTCACAGCAGACAGCTGTATACAGGGTCATACTGACTGCTCCTGAGCCTGGCTGCAGGACATCATACACTGCATGTATATATAGAGCCACTATATCATATATCATGTATGGCCGGTAGCCAGGTCCAGGAGTGATCAGTGCATATACAGGGCACATAGTATAGAATCATAGAATCATAGAATCATAGAATAGTAGAGTTGGAAGGGACCTCCTGGGTCATCTGGTCCAACCCCCTGCTCAAAGCAGGATTCTCTAAATCATCCCAGACAGATGTCTGTACAGTGTACATACAGTGTACAGGAGAATAAGGCACTCAGATATCCTATGCTATGTGTACAGAGATCTGATGTTATATACAGTATAATACAGGGGTGGACATATCATTGGCGCAACCGCACAGGGGCCCAAGAGATGAGGGGGCCCATTTATACCTCCAAAGCAGGTGCAATTTTGCATTTTTAGGCTACTTTCACACATCAGGCTTTTTGAATCAGGCGCGATCCGGCGTATTTCTAAAAAAACGGATCCGGTACCGGATGCATTTTTTTAGCATTGACTTACATTAGCGCCGGATGGCGCCTGATGTGACTGTGTTGCATCCGTTTTTGGCCGGATCCGTCGGAATTGTATATTCCGGCGGCCGGACAAGACGGTTTCTGCAACGTTTTTTTTTTTTTTTGCGGAGGCGCCTGATAGTGCCTAAATCGGCACTTCAGGCGGCCGGAAACAATGAAAGTCTATGGAGCCGGACCAGTCTCTCTCTCTCTCTCTCTCTCTCCCCTGCGGTAGATCTCCTGGCACTACTGCACTCTGTTCTGTAGACCGCAGATCGCTTTATGCCTCAGGTCTACAGAACGACACACGCTGAGGACGTCCTGGCACATTGGCATCATCGCGCTGCGCTGGGACTCTGACGTTTGGTGCTGTTGTGGAGCCCAGCTGCGTCTGGATTCATATCTCCCAGAAGGGTGCGCAGAAGGAATTCACCACTAGAGGTCTCAATATACATGCACACGCCTTCACCCATCCCTAAGACCACCAGAGGAAGCTGTATGGACATATAAAAGGAGGGTGAAGACAGGAAACAGAGCTCAGATTAGGGAGATTTGAGAAACTGCAGTTGTAAGGTTCTTTGTCTCTGTTGACATGTTCCTTGAAACTCAGTTTTCCGTCGGCCATTTTGCTTTCTGTCTTTCTGCAGCTCTTGCCCTCAGTTAATATGGAGTTTCCAGTTTTCATGTTCCCGCCCTGATTCTTCCCTCTTGCTTCTTAAGCAGCCTCAGCTGAACAATCAGTGCTCCTGAATCAAGCCTCAGTCAGTCTGTGACCTGACTCCTGGAAGCCTTGGACTTGTACTCCAGCTATTCCCTACTGAGGAACCTTGGAACACTTTTGGACTCTGGAAACCTGCTGTTTGGTGAATCCATGTTTGCAGAGGAATTACGGTACAGAGAAGAGATCCTGAACCTGCTTTGGAGATTTATTGTAGTGCTTGAAGTTACTCTGGCCTGCTGTGTCTCCTGTCGCTGTTCCTGCAAACTATGTGAACTTTTCAGCATGCTTGTATGAAGTAATACAAGTCATTTCATTTCAACCTATGTCTCCTGTGTTTTCCTCGCACCCAAGCACAAGACGCTATAGGAACTGTACACTATACATGACAGCAGTTCAGTTCAATAGAGTGGAGGCTAGTAGAGTGGAATTGAATCCATTCCAGTCTAGTCAGAGCTGAGACAAGTGAGTAGTCTGCAGACAGAGCAGACGAGTGGAGTTTGCAGCGAGGGACTCTAGAGCTCAAGTTGAGAGCCAGGAGCGTGCCGACGCTAGGAGAGCGGCGAAGAGGCAGCCCACCAACTGCCGGTGTGTGTAATCATGTGAGGGCCCGAGTAGGCCGAAGGCGAGTGGAAAGAGAAGTAAAAGAGGCAGAGGAGCCTTAATAGCTCACCTCAACAAGAATTGACCGGACGCCGGGGTCCGAGCCTATAGGGATCTCCACGACCCATTAGGAGAACACCGGATTTCCTGGAGGACTACAAGTCCCAGGAGTATCACAGAGCTGATACGTAGCAGGATCAGGAGGACGGAGTTCGGCAGGTACCTGCCATCAGGGACCCTGTCCTTTCAGAGAAGGTCCAAACACAAGGTCAGCCAGGTGCAAGACGGAGACTAAGTTAGGCCCAGCTACATGCAGGCCAGGGCTTCATTACAGAGGGCAAGGAACAGGAGGCCACACACCTACTCAGTGGAGGAATCTGGATGTGCACCCTTCACCCTACAGTGCTCCGGGGAGTGCCTGCAACATCTTCAGTAAAGGTACCAAAGTGACTTGTGTGAGTGTCCTATTTCTGACCCCTAACTGCTGGGTTCCCTTCTGTCCTGCTTCCCCATATATCTATCTGCCCTGAAGGACTTAGCCTCACCTGTGGGAGGCCTAACATCTAGCTGCACAATACCAACCTGTTATGAATGTGCTAGAGATGGTTTCAGAGCAGAGGCTCCCTCTGGTGGTTACAGACAGTACTGAACCTTTCAACGAGGAATGGCAATCTGGGATCACGGACTGGTCTGATATAAGGGAGGTTCCCTCCCATGATGGTTGCCGGTGATCAATTGTTCTTGTCTCAATTGTGGTTCCTGGTTCATTTGGAAGTTTGCTGAGTCTTGCCTGCATCTTCTGCTATCAGATAAGATATTTTCTGCTTTTATTTTTGTGCTTGCTTTTTGCATTGTTCCATGCACTTCTGTGGAGGTCAGCCAGGTCCCCTCCGGGGGCTTGTGCTCTTCTCAGTTTATCTGGAGCCACTGTTGTTTGTTCATTTGCTTTTTCCTGTTTTTTCAGTGGCTGCGGCTTAGCTTTGTTACACCAGAGATCTGATTAGGTGATAGAGATCGTGTGATCTCAGGTGTTTTTGCAATCAGAAGAGTTGGTATTTTTTAGGGGTTTTTTTGGATTGCAGTGAGTATCCTTTCCTGTACTTTTCTGTCTAGACAGATTGGGCCCCAGCGTTTGCTCATTCTATTTTCTGTCTGTGTCCGTGCTTCTTCTTGTCTAACCGCCATTACATGTTTGGGGGCTTCCTATTTTCTTTGGGGATCTGCTCCGGGGCAGATAGCTTTTATCTTTCTGCCTTTAGGTGTAGTTATCTCTCAGGCTATGACGAGGCATCTAGGATCAACGTAGGAACGCTCCACGGCTACCTCTAGTTGTGTGATTAGTTCAGGTTACTGCAATCCAATAGGTTCCAGCCTCTCTGGTGTATTGCCGTTTTTGCTTATTCTCCTCAGCTACCAAAACATAACACAACCCTTCAGTGGATCTGCATAGCAGCGCTGGTCACCCTGACCAGGTACCACAGGTGGCGTCACGAATCATCCTACAAACATTTAATCCCCTGTAAATATCCCACATTAACGGGTGAGCGCCAGAGCCACGGACTGAGCTGTGTTGCCGTGACATCCCCATAGAAGTCAATAGGCTCAGATCAGAGTTCCCATTGGAGGGCGACTCATCTCAAACTTGGCATCACGAACAGGATTGTGTGCCCTGCAGCAACGGAGTAATATGTGCCCATTGCCACCGGGTACTGTGTGCCTCACTAAAAGACTGTGTCTCATATTGTGGTGAAGGTTTCCCGCCATTGCCCGCCATTTACAGCTTTATGGCGCGAAAACAAGGAGGCATACCTGTGAAAAGCGTGCTGAGTCCTGGACACGCCCCCAGCGCTGACGCGGCGGCAGGTCCTGCGGAGAGCTTCAGTGAACGCTCTGACGTCAGAGCGCCGGCGACGCAGGTCCTTCTAGCAACTGTGCCCGGAGGAAGCTGCGGCCTACAGGAGAAGGTAGGCC
>JARQOD010008505.1:0-35292 GCA_033576555.1 Oophaga sylvatica
TTGGGGGTTTTTAAGGGGTTAAAATTCATTTCCTCAAATCATTTAAAACTGTGGTTTGAATGTTTTATCGTCAGTCCATAAAGTGGTTTATACTCTGACAAAATTGTTCCCACAGTGACCTGGAATTCAGAGATACTTCCAGGTTCTTACAAATGCTGTTCCCATGCCATTTCAGTGGCTGTCTCTATCATTTTCCAGCAATTTTTTGATCCTCTTCTAGATCTTCATGGGTCCCTGCAAAAATGATCAAGCTTCTCATTGACTTCCATTATAAGCGCTAACTCGGGTCGAGCACCCGAGCATTATGATTTGCTTGACTCAAGCAACAAGTAACCCGAGAATGTTAGTGCTCGCGTCATCACTAATCAGTTACTTAAATTGAGCATTTAATAGAATATCGACGGTAAAGCAGCCAAATGTCATTCACATACCTTACTTCAATCTCCTTTCACTCTAAAAACATCATAAATACACTAACAATATTAATAGATCATGTAATTTCTATGATTGACAGAAAAAATTACTTTCAGCTTGTGATACAGGAAAGATGTGTATCTTTGTACCGTGTAGCTAGTAGATAGAAAAATATTTAGAATTGAGAGTCCTCAGGGTTGAATACCTTTTAATGGTTAACTGAAAAGATGGCAACAAATTGCAACTATCGAACTACTCAGTTCTCTTCATCAGGCAAAGACTAAAACAAAATCTGAAGAATCACATATTTAACACCACACAGCACAGAAAAAATGCAATAGATAAGACAAGTGATGTGAAGCAGAACTGTCAATATGGGAGATAGGATGAACATAAATATTGGAACAGTTCATAGATAAGAAGTGTGAAAGTTTCATTGCCCTCTGATTGGAGTCTGGTATTGTAATGCCCCCACTTGTGTTCAGTTTTACCTGGTATATATCAGCATCATATGGAGCTGGATCCCACAAGAATAATATTACATCTTTATAGATGGGGTTTTCCATGAACTCAACCCTTTCTTTTAATGACCTGCAAATAAGAGAAACATTAACAGATAAAAATCTAATTTTACAGTTCACATGTCGATAACTACAATTTTCTAATTCTAAATTACATATTGCCATCAACAGCATCGGAATCCACAGCTTAACATACCGACCTACATGCTTTTTTAGTGTCTGTAAGAAAACATTATAGTTATACAGAATAAAGGCTGAGGGCATTGCATCACTGCTTGCACCCTTCTCTGTGAATGGGTAATTGAAGCGGTTATCTGATGGAGAGCAGTCATAGGGATTATTCCCACTTGCGATGAAATCGGTCGAATGCAATCCGATTAAAAATCAGATTGCATTCGGACCAATGTTATTCTATCATGTGTGTTCATCCGCGCTTTTTTTTTCCAGCTCAGATCGGATCACTAACAGATTGGAAAAAACTTGCAGCATGCTGCAATTATAATTGGAAACTGGATCGCATCCCGCAATAGAAGTCAATGAGTGCGAGAAAAAAAAAAAATCACACAGCACTCGGACCCATGCGAGTGCTGTCTGATTTTTATACACCGAACTCCTTGGAAAAGCCGGTAATTCATGTGCTGCGGCAGTAAAAATCACAGAGTGGCAGGTTAGAATAGAATAGATAGAATAGATATGTAACATACATAGGATAGTAGATATATAGATGTCAGTGACACACACATATATATTACATACACTGCTCAAAAAAATAAGGACACACTGAAAATAACACATCCTAGATCTAAATGAATGAAATATTCTCATTGAATACTTTATTGTGTATAAAGTTGAATGTGCTGTCAACAAATCACACAAAAATCATCAATGGAAATCAAATTTTTTTGAACCAATGGAGGCCTGGATTTGGAGAGACCCCAAAATGAAAGTGGAAACAAGTCAAAATGATGCTCAGTATTGTCTGTGGCCTCCATGTGCCTCCCTACAATGCTGGGCATGCTCCTGATGAGGTTACGGATGTTCTCCTGAGGGATCTCCTCCCAGCCTGGACTAAAGCACCGCCAACCTGACAGTCTGTGGTGCAACGTGCCATTGGTGGATTGAGCGAGACATGCTGTCCCAGATGTGTTCAATCGGATTCAGGTCTGGGGAATGGGCAGCCATCCATAGCTTCAATGCCTTCATCTGCAGGAACTGCTGACACACTCCAGCCACATGAGTCTGGCATGTCCTGCAATTAGGGGGAACCCAGGGCCAACCGCACCAGCATATGGTCTCACAAGTTGTCTGAGGACTCGTCTCGTAACCTATTGGCAGTCAGGCTACCTCTGGCGAGCACATGGAGGGCTAGTGGCCTTCCAAAGAAATGCGACCCCACAACATTACTGACCCACTGCCAAAACGGTCATGCTGAAGGATGTTGCGGCAGCAGATCGCTCTCCATGGCGTCTCCCAGACTCTGTCACGTCTGTCACGTGCTTGCGTGTGAACCTGCTGCCTGCAACATCCTCAGCATGACCGGTTTTGGCAGTGGGTCAGTTAATGGGTGGGTGGAATTTCTTTGGAGGGCCACACAGCCCTCCATGTGCTTGCCAGAGGTAACCTGACTACCATTAGGTACCAAGATGAGAACCTTCAAACCCTTTGTGGGACCATATGCTGGTGTGGTTGGCCTGGGTTCCTCCTAATGCAGGACAATGCCAGACCTCATGTGGCTGGAGTTCCTGCAAGATGAAGGCATTGAAGCTATGGACTGGCCTGACCGTTCCCCATACCTGAATCCGATTGAGCACATCTGGGACAGCATGTCTCGCTCCATCTACCAATGTCACTTGCAACAAAGACTGTCCGGAGTTGGATTTTTAGTCCCCGGTCTGGGAGGGATCCCTCAGGAGAACACGCAACCTCAAACAGGAGCATGCCCAAGGGTTATAGGGGATACGGCCCATGGAGGCCACAAAATTGAGGCATATTTTGACTTGTTTCCACTTTATTTTGGGAGGTCTTTCAAATTTTTTTCCCAAGGCCCTTGGTTCAAAAATTATTCTATTGATGATTTTTTTATTTGATTATGTTGGACAAGCCAATTCAAATTTGTACACAACAAAGTATTCAATGAGAATATTTATTTCATTTAGATCTAGGATGTGTTATTTGAGGTTTTCCATTTATTTTTTTGAGCAGTGATTTCATAGATAGTTATAGATGATAGAAAAGATAGATAGATAAAGATGAGATAATAGATAGATAGATAGATAGATAGATGATAGATAAAATAGAAGAAAAGCACAATTTATTGCCACGTACAGTAATATTACAGTGGACAAGGTTACAACAAATAGATTAGAATAGATATATATGCAAGGATAGGATATAAACCGTGTTTCCCCGAAAGTAAGAAATGTCTTACATTTTTTTTTACCCCAAAATACCAATAAGTCTACTTTGGGGTATGTCTTATTGGAAATTCACCGGAGTGTGAAAAGGCCTAACGGGTTTCTGGGGCGGTGGTACCAGGCCTGGAGGGAGAGACTTCCCCAGGGCCTGGGTTACAATCCCTGTAAAACTTTAAAATAAAAATAATGATATTTCTACCTCGGGGGCCCGCGCCTTCCGGCCCTCCCCCCCCCCGCCGGAATTCCCCCCCCCGTAATGATTGGGAAATACCCAGATGGGAAAAAGGGTTGGTGATGCTACGTCAAACGGTGTTTTTCGCGGAAGGGTCCTTTTTGGGACCGGGAGTTGGGGAGCGTCGGTGAAGACGGAAAGTGGGGGGCCGCCGGAAGTGAGAATTCATTATTTATTATTTTTTTTTAAAAATGTGGGCGCCGGCCGCCCCCCCTCGCCCCCCCCACGCGGCCTTCACATCCCTCCGCTCATTCCCCCTTAACCGTCCGCACCCGCAGTTAAAAG
This sequence comes from Oophaga sylvatica, assembly GCA_033576555.1. Taxonomy (NCBI): domain Eukaryota; kingdom Metazoa; phylum Chordata; class Amphibia; order Anura; family Dendrobatidae; genus Oophaga; species Oophaga sylvatica. The sequence goes on from JARQOD010008505.1 coordinate 3,867, forward strand.
CAAAAGTACCGGATATAGCTATTTTTCCAACGACAGTGTTATGTTTCGGTGTGAGGAGTCAGGTAAAAAAGGCAATACACCAAGCAGTTGGAACTATGAGATTGCAGTACCCTATAACCACCACAACTAAGGAAGCCGTGGAGGTTTCCTACGTTGTCCTAACCGCCCGTCACGCCTGAGAAACTAACTACACTAAAGATAGAAAAAGGAAAGCTATCTGCCCCGGAGGCAGAACCCCAAAGACAATAAAAGCCCCCAAAATGTAAGGCGTTAGACAAGAGGAAATACTGACACAGAAAAAAAAAAAAAATAGCTACAAACGCTGGGGCCCAAACTATTAAATAGAAAAGGATAGGAGGGTACTTAGCAACCCAGAAACCCTGAAAAGCACCAATCAAATAATTTTCAAAATCCCACCCTGAGATCACACGACCCACCACCTAAATTGTTCTCTGGTTGTAACAAAATCAAAAAGCAGCCACTGAAAAAACTGGAAAAAGCAAAAGAACAAAACTCAGTGGCTGAACTAAACTGAGAGGGAGAACCCCCGGAGGGGACCCTGAAGGCCCCCAAAGAAGTGCAGGACAAAAATGCAAAAATTACAAAAACACAAAAGAAGACAAAGTCTTATCGTTGCAGGAGAGCAACACGACACACAGGCTACAAGGAAATGAATGAAGGATTCAACCAAACAATTTGACCCACCGGCAACCCTGGGGAAAAACTCCCTAATAAGACCATCAGTAACCCTGATTCCCATCCTCACAATCTTCACTTGCACCCGCTTGTAACCACCCAGAGGGCCCTGCTCAGAAACTCTTCAAACCCATTCACAACAGTACCCCCCCCTTGAGGAGGGGTCACCGAACCCTCTTTGGCACCAGGTGGGTCAGGATGAGTTCATGTACGCACGGATAAGTCTCCACAGGATGCCCCAAGCAAACACCCAAGAAATGTCTTCCTGACCATAACCTCTCCATTTAACCAATACGGAGTTTCGTCTAGAAAAAACGAGAATCCAATATTTTCTCAACCACATACTCCAGATTGCCCTCAACCAAAACAGGTCGGAGGGCACAGCACAGGAACCACTGGCTCAACAAACCTCTTCAACAAGGACTTGTGGAACACTTATGGATCTTAAACCCTGGGCCCCGAAAAGAAACAGGATTAAAAAATCTCCATGACTTATAAGGTCCAAGAACCAGGCTTAAATTTAGGAGATGCTACTCTCAAGGAAATTCTTTGAGGACAACCGACCAAGTCCCCCCTTTAAACAGGACCATCAGCCTAGCCGGTTAGCAAACCGCTGGGCCTTCCCTGGAAAGGGGCAACCTCTCCACTACCTGGTCCAAACTGCTGCATACGCTCCACAACAAGTCAACACCTGGACAACAAAGCCTCCGCTTCCTGAAAAAATCGGTGAAAACCCAGAATTACGAAAAAGAGACATCAAAGTGGCAGAGCTAGCCTATTTAAAAGCAAACTCAGCCAAGGCAAAAAAGAGACCCATCATCCTGATCAGCAACACAAAAGCTTTAGATAATCTCCAATGTCTGGTTTGTTCCTCATTTGACCATTGTTGAGGTGAAATGCCGAGGAGAAAGAAAAATTGAACACCCAGTTTAGAACAAAAAGTCCTCCAAAATTGGAAAACAAACGGACTCCTCTTCGACACAATGTTCTCAGGAAGCCGTGTAAACAACCACGTGCGAAGGGAACAACGGCACCAATTCAAGGAGGAAGGCAATTGGTAATGGCACAAGTGTACATTTTGGAAAACCTATCCAAATTACCCGATGGTGGTCATTCTCGAGAAACAGGAAGATCGAAAAAGAAAACCATAGAGATATGGCCATGGTCTCTTGGGCACAGGCAATGGCATCAACAAACCACAGAGGAGGCAAGGCTTGGAGCGAGAGCAATCCCGCAGGACTGCACAAACCCCTGACCACGAGACAAGGAGGCCACCAAAAGGACCGACAACCAAGTCTCTGGAACCAAAAATTCCGGGATGCCCACCAATGCGGAACAATGAATCTCAGCATACACTCTTTTTCCATTGGCCGGGACAAACAATCTTCCAACAGGGCAGCGCTCGGGCCTATCCTCCTTACACCCCTCCAGAGCAAGTCTCAAATTGGGAGATGGCGGAAGAACTACACCCCTTTCAAAATAACAGAAGGTCAGAAACTCAGGAAGTCCGCAAGGAAACTCCTCGAGAGGGCATCCGCCTTAATCTTCTTAGTGCCAGGAAGAAAGGAAACCCAAAAATAAAACGGTGAAAAACAAGGCCCACCTGGGCCTGTCTAGGATTGAGTCGCTTGGCAGATTCCAGATAAACCAGATTCTTATGGTCCGTAAGGACCACCACCTGATGTTTGGCTCCTCCACCAATGTCTCCACTCTTCAAAAGCCCACTCATGGCCAATAAACTCCCGATTACCCACGTCATAATTAGTTCGTAGGAGAAAATTTCGAGAGAAAAAGGCACAAGGGTTACTTTTAGAGGTCTCTGGATCTTTTTGGGACAAAACGGCACCTGCCCCCAATTTCAGAGGCATCAACCTCCACCTGAAATGGCAGAGAAACATCAGGCTGCCGTAGAACAGGAGCAGAAGTGAACTCTGCTTAAGTTCCTGAAATGCAGAGACCAATTCACCACATCAAACCCTTTCTGGTCAAATCAGTTAATGGTTTAACAATACCAGAAATTACCAATAAATTTACGATAAAAATTGGCAAAACCCAAAAATCTCTGAAGAGCTCTTTAATGAAGTAGGTTGGACCCAATCACAGATGGCCTGAACCTTGACCGGTCCATTTCAATAACAGATGGGGACAAAATGAATCCCAGAAATGAGATCCTCTGTACGCCAAAAAGACACTTTGATCCCTTCAAAATACAGAGCATTCTCTCTCAAAATCTGGAACACAGTCGAACATGTTTCACATGAGAGTCCCAGTCATTAGAAAAAATCAAGATATCATCCAAATAAAACAATCAGAAATTTGTCCACAAAATCCTGAAAATGTCATTCATGAAGGACTGAAGACGGAAGGAGCATAAGTGACCCAAAGGCAACACTAGGTACCAAAATGCCCTTCAGGGGTATTGAATGCCGTCTTCCATTCATCCCCGTGCTTAATGCAATAAGGTTATACCCCCCCTGAGGTCAAGCTTGGTAAACCAAGTAGCGTTTTTTTCACCCTGGAAAACAGGTCAGAAATCAAGGGTAACGGGTATGATATTCACAGTAATATTGTTCAAGAGACTAAATCATACAACGGCCTTAATGAACCATCTTTTTTGGCCACAAAGAAAAAACCCGGCACCTAAGGGTGAAGAGGATGGTCTGATATGACCCTTCTCCAATGATTCCTTGATATAAGACCGCATAGCGTCATGTTCAGGTACAGACAAGTTAAAAAGGCGACCTTTAGGGAATTTACTACCCGGCACCCTAATTCAATAGCGCAGTCATAGCTCCTATGGGGAGGCAAGGATGCAGATTTACTTTCGCTAAACACATCAGAAAAATCAAACAAAAAGTCAGGAACATCCTGAGCCTGGGGGAGGCAGAAAAAACAGGAGTGTTGGTATTAACACATTGGCATCCCAACTGGGTACAGACACAGATTTCCAATCCAAAAACAGGATTATGAACTGTAACCAAGGGAAACCCAGCACGATAATGTCATGCAGATTATATAGAACCAAAAATTTGCAGCACTCCTGGTGATCAGGTTCAACCCTCATTATCACCTGAGTAGAAAACTGGGGTTTTATTCTCAGCCAAAGGGGTAGAATCGATCCCAGTAGGGGAAAGACCTTCTGTAGGGGTATCAAGGGAAACCCACAACGTTTAGCAAAATCATAATCCATCAGGTTAATAGCTGCTCCAGAATCAACGAAAGCCTGAGCAGAAAATGAGGACAGAGAGACATATCAGAGTGACAGTTAATAAAAACTTAGTCTGAACACTACCCAAGACACTGAGCGTGCAAAACGTCCTCCCCCGTTAGGCAGACTGAAATAGCATGAGAGGCATCACCCACAGTAGAAAAATAACCCATTGCGCTTTCGAAACTCATGACGCTGTGCCCCAGACACCACTCCATCACACTGCATGGGTTTCAGAAGCTGGTTCACAAGGCAACACCATTCCACGCATACTTCTCCGCTCACGCAAACGTCTGTCAATTTGAATCGCTAATGACATAGAATCATTGGACCAGGAGGGGGACAGGGAATCCCACCATAACATCCTTTAATTATCTGACAGACCCTTCCGGAAAAGGGCCCCAAAGCGTCGTCATTCCATTTGGTCAGGACTGCCCACCTACGGAATCTCTGACAGTATAACTCAGCATCATCAAGCCCTGATTTAATGCCACAAGGCTTTTCAGCTTGATCTGTGACATTAGGCCATCGTACAAATAACCCCAAAGCCTGAAAAAAAAGCATCAACATCACTCAAAACAGGATCCCCAGGTATCAGGAAAAAGCCTAATCCTGAGGATCGCCGCGCGAGGAGAGAGATGATAATTTGAACCTGCTGCGCTGCGTTTCCTGAGGACTTAGATTTTAAGCAAAAAAACAATTTACAATTATTTTTGAAATTCTGAAACTTAGCTCGATCCCCTAAAAAACAAATCTGGCATGGGAATCCTAGTTCCACAACAGGCAACCTAGCAAGATATGCAGCAATACTCTGAACCTCAGTGGCAAGCTGATCCACACGGCCAGACAACTGTGCAAACTCCATTGGGAGAAAAAGATCCTCCCCAGCACCCAGAGATACAGAGGAAAAAAAAAAAAAATGCAACAAACAGAAAAATATCTCTGACACTCTGACAACCTTTTTTCTTTCACAATATTTTTTCCCTTCTGTGAGTACCATACAATTTTCAATTTTAGGCCGGTGATACTTATGTTTCGGTAGCTGAGGAGTGCAGGTAAAAAAGGCAATACACCAGAGCAGTTGGAATCTATGAATTGCAGTACCCTGACTAACCACCACAAACTAGAGGCAGCCGTGGAGCGTTCCTACGTTGGTCCTAGACGCCTCGTCACAGCCTGGAAACTAACTACACCTAAAGATAGAAATAGGAAAGCTATCTGCCCCGAACAGAACCCCAAAGACAATAGAAAGCCCCAAACATGTAATGGCGGTTAGACAAGAGGAAATACTGACACAGAAAGAAAATAGCATGAGCAAACGCTGGGGCCCAAACTATCTAAATAGAAAAGGATAGGAAGGGTACTTACTGCAATCCCAGAAAACCCAGAAAAGCACCAACTCTACTAATTTCAAAATCACCTGAGATCACACGACCTCTACCACCTAAATTAGTTCTCTGGTGTAATAAAATCAAAAACAGCAGCCACTGAAAAAACTGGAAAAAGCAAAAAACAAAACTCAGTGGCTGAACAAAATGAGAGGGCAGAAGCCCCCGGAGGGGACCCTGAAGGCCCCCAAAGAAGTGCAGGACAAAAAACAAAAATATAGCAAAAACACAAAAGAGACCAATTCTTATCTTTAGCAGGAGATGCAGACACGACACAGCAGGCTACAAGGGAAACTGGAATGAAGGATTCAGACCAGAACAAATTGATCACCGGCAACCCTGATGGGAAAATACTCCCTTATATAAGCCCAGTCAGTAAACCTGATTCCCAGTCCCCCAAAAATTTCACTAGCACCGCTTGTAACCACCAGAGGGAGCCTCTGCTCAGAACTCATCTCAAACTCATTCACAAACAGTACAGTTTACTACCGGTATGTCTTACTTTCGGGGTACGTCTTACATTAGCCGATCCCCCTAAAACCACCACTACATCTTACTATCGGGGGTGTCTTACTATCTGGGAAACACGGTACATAGATGTCAGTGACACACACATATATATGTATATATATTACAAGCATAGATACATACAGTGGGTACGGAAAATATTCAGACCCCTTTAAAATTTTTCACTCTTTGTTTTATTGCAGCCATTTGGTAAATTCTAAATAGTTCATTTTTTTCTCATTACTGTACACTCTGCACCACATCTTGACTGAAAAACAAAATGTAGAAATTTTTGCAAATTAATTAAAAAAGAAAAGCTGAAATATCACATGGTCATAAGTAGAGATGTCATAAACCATAAAGAAAAGACATAGGCAAAAGAAGGGGGATCACCCAGCAATAACTCAAAATAATCAAGCAGTTTTATTGAATACAAAAAACACCAAAACAGTATAAAAACATTTAAAAGTCAGAATATAGAGGAAAGACATAATAAATCAGATCTATACAGGGATAAATACCCATTGGGAACCGTCACCACTAAGGCAGAAGCGAAGGCATCCAGGCACACATGCACATGGCCGGGCTATTGGAGACCCGACGCGTGTCGCCACTAAACAATTTATATGTCTTTCCTCTATATTCTGACTAATAGAAAACCTAACACAGCTTTGGGCTGGGTTTTGCTGGTCATTGACACCAGTACAGCAGGTGTCATGTCGGTCTGGTGAACTATATGGCTGTATCATTATTTATTGGTTGATTCAACTTTTCCCTTAGGGGTCATGTATATTGCATGCATTTTTCAGGCTAGCTCCAGTCTCGACATCCAGATATATATTAGAGGTTGGTTCTATGGTATGAGTCTATATCAGGATATTAGGACATATAGTTTAGTACTGTGCACACATGTATTGAGGTGGGGCTATAAGCTTTATTATAGGCTTCTATGTTTTGTTATGTCACATCTGTGACTTTTAAATGTTTTTATACTGTTTTGGTGTTTTTTTGTATTCAATAAAACTGCTTGATTATTTTGAGTTATTGCTGGGTGATCCCCCTTCTTTTGCCTATGTCTTTTCTTTATGGTTTATGATTTCTCATGTTCACAGTTTTGGGGGGGATCCCCATTGTGATTTCCCTGTGGTGCCCCCATTATTATTATATTGTCATAAGTAGAGATGAGCGACTTTGCCTTTTTTAGGGTCGAGTAAGGTTTCATGAAAGCCGACTTCTCAAAAGTCGAGTCAAACGAAATCGTCCGACTATCGGGAAAAGTCGGAGGTACGACTGAAACACGAAACCCAATGCAAGTCGATGGGGAAGCAAAGTCGTCAGGGAGTGGAGGACAGTAAACACATCTACAGTGCCCATTTGAATGCCAACTACATCAATTCTTATTACTTAAGCTGGGCAATCTTAATTTACTTTATAATAATAGTTACGCATTGAAAACTGGGGGTTATTGGATAAAGTTGTGGGGGGGTAGGGCTGGCTCCAGGTTTTCGTGTACCCGCGACCAAAAAGGTCAGTGGGCCCCTTTAACACATACCACAATTCAAGATGCTCCGATACGCACAGAAATATAGGTATAGTACAATGACAAATACTTCACTTCTTACATTACATGACTGATATCTATTTTAAATTCTACAATAGCTCAAAAACTGGACAATATATTACTCCATACAGTATTATGGCCACCACATAGTGCACCATACAGAATAATGACCCCATATATTGCTCCATACAGAATAATGGTCCCATATAATGTTCCATACAGGATATGATGAGCTCCACATAATGCTCCAGTATATGATGGTCCCCATATAATGTGCCATACAGTATAGGACGGTCCCCATAGAGTAGAATGAGCCCCACATATTGCTCCATACAGTATAATGAGTCGCATATAAAGCTCCATACAGTATATGATGGGCCACATATATTGCTCCATACAGAATGGGCTCCATATAATGCTCCATACAGAATAGGCCCCATATGTCTCCATATGATGCTCTATACCCTATATGATGCCCCAAAAACAATGAACCCCATATGATGCTCCAGTATATGAAGGGCCCCATGGATGATGCTCCAGTGTATGATGGGCCAATATAATGCTCAATATATAATGGGACCCATTTATAATGCTCCAGTGTATAATGGGCCCCATATATGCTGCTCCAGTGTCTGATGTGCCCAATTTAGAATGCTCCAGTATATGATGGGCCCCATGGATGATGCTCCAGTAGTATGATGGGCCAATATAATGCTTCATATATAATGGGCCCCATTTATAATACTCCAGTGTATAATTGGCCCCGTAAATGCTGCTCCAGTGTCTGATGTCCCCCATTTAGAATGCTCCAGTTTATGATGGGCCCTATGGATGATGCTCCAGATTCTTTATGGGCCATATAATGCTCAATATATAATGGGCCCCATTAATAATGCTCCAGTGTATAATGGGCCCCGTATATGCTGCTCCAGTGTATGATGTGGCCCATTTTAGAATGCTCCAGTATATGATGGGCCCCATTGATGATGCTCCAGTGTATGATGGGCCCCATATATAATTCTCCAGTGTATAATGCTCCCCATATATTACTCCAAACATTAAAAAAATGAAATACCTCTCCTCGCTGGGCACTGCTCTACTCTGAACTCCTCAGCATCGCCATCTTCCAGCTCTCTGCACTTGGACTGTTAAGGCAGAGGGCGTACAGACGTGACGTCATTGCGCTTTCTGACCTGAATGTCACTGTCAGGAAATGCGGAAGATGTCCACAGCGGTGCAGCAGGGAGAGGTAAGTATTGCAAAGCTGGGGCCCTGAGCAAGCAGGGGGGGGTCCACTCGTTGTGCGACAGCACTGGCACATGGCCCCTCATAGTATGCCGGTGTTTCTGATGGCGAGTGGGCCCCCCACCATCAGAGACACTTTGCATACTATGAGGGGCCCTGTGCCATTGCCGTCGCCCATGAGTGGGCCCCCCACCTGCTCAGGGAACCGGCACTTGCCCGGTGCGCCAGGTGCTGACGCGCCCTGGGGGGTATAGCCCAGTTAGGGAGGTGGAAAAACTGGCATATGTTGAGGTGTAGGCTGGATGTTCAGCAGCTGCAAATGGAGGAATTGGAGAAGTCGGAGTAAGAGAAGGACAAAACAAGCCATTTTGCTAGTAACCTATGTGTCATCAGGGGAAGGTGGTACAAAATCCTTTGAAACCCAGGCATGGTTGATTTTTATGAAGGTAAGATCACCAACATTTTGGGGCGACAGCTGGGTCGTTCTTTCTGTCAGGATTAATCCAGCTGCACTGAAGACTCTTTCTGATAGCACACTAGTAGCAGGGCAAGTGAGCTCCTGTAAAGCATATTGGGCCAATTCAGGCCAAGTGTCCAGTTTACAGGCCCAGTGGTTAAAGGGGAATGAACTGTGAGGGAGAACATCGATAGGGAAGGAGAGGTAATTTTGAACCATAGTTGACAACTGCTGTCTCCTGTCTGTTGCAATCGATTCAGTATTACCAGTTGTTTGAGCGTTACTCGAGAAATAAGTCCACGACATGGTCATGAAACCCCTGTCTCCAATGCCACTTCAGCTGTGTGCACCACAAACACCTCTTCCGTTTGGCCCAGTATGGCTCGTGGTAGATCTTGCACCGCTGCTGTGTGCTGGGAATGCTTCTAACAAACGGTTTGCTCCATTTGCTTGTTTGTTTGCCAATATGAGCTCTAGGTTATCTTGTGGCATGATGTTCTGTAATTTGCCTTTATAGCGTGGATCGAGGATGCTGGCCAACCAGTAGTCGTCATCTTTCATAATTTTGACAAAGGGTGTCCCTTTTTAGGATACGCAAGACATAATCACACATGTGGGCCAGTGTTCCAGGTGTCAATGATGCACTGCCAGTGGTGGCTGGAGGAGCACTTTCTGCCAAATCCACATCCCTCCAGTCACGCACAAACACTGTACCTGACCTTGGCAAGCCAACATTTTCTCTTGCCCATTGAGAAGTATCCTCCTCCCCAAAATAATCATCCCACTCATCCTCCTCCTCTTCCTCTTCTTTCCTCCACCTCGTCCAGGACAGTTCCCTGAGTAGACAATAGCTGACTGTCATCAAGGCTTCCCTCCTCCTCTCCTCCTCCTCCTCTTCCTCCTCCGCTGCAGACGCCTGATCCTTAATGTGCGTCAAAGTTTGCATGAGCAGACGCATAAGTGGGATGCTCATGCTTATGATGGCATCGTCTGCGCTTATTCCTCAAAACACTGAAGGACTTTACAGAGGTCTTTCAGCTTTGACTACTGCACACCCGACAACTCGATGTCTGCCCTCAAACTGCATGCTCGTGTATCCTCTGTAAGGTTTCAACTCACTCAGCTGCTTCAGAGGCAATCAGGAGACACTTTTCTTATCCAAAAGTTCACCAGGTTTATTTACTTCATAAACCTCACAGTAACATACAGTACCATTCTCCAGTACTTCAGCTCCTGCCTGGAGCCCCACTCCTCAGACACAGAGACCTTTCTGTAATGTCCCGCCTGGACACATGGAAGTCTGTCCACACTGGCAGACTCCCACAACACTCTCTCAGGTGCCAAACACACTTCTGTTACATAGCCGTAACCCCACCCACAGGTGAGGTCAGGAATCAGGATCACATGGTTAGGTCACATGGTCATGACCTCACCACAGGTCCTTTAGATACACACAACCCCATACAGGTTTTATCTTGGGTATTCAGACACATACCCCTTGGGTGGGTTTGTAGGTGACTGGACCCACCCAGCTCTCCAAGTCACCTGGAAGCCTCCCAATGTATAGCAAAACTCTCAGCAGAAGATCTGCTGAGCAAAACATGCCCAGGCTTCCATCACAGGGCCACCCACCTCTGAGATACATACCGTCCATCCATCACATGCCTCCATACATATCCCGAGGAGCATACACAGTGCCCCCTAGCTGCATCAGGGGTCACTACACCACACCTTCCAGAAATGCATTACAGCCTGCCTCTGTTCGCACAGCCTCTCAACCATGTGCATGGTGAAGTTCCACCTTGTTGCAACGTATATGATTAGGCGGTGCTTGGGGAGGTGGAGCGATCGCTGCTGCAGCCTCTTCATACGACTGGAGTCTACGGTCGAGCGACGGATGTGCGAGCACAGTCTTCGCACCTTATGAAGCAGGGCTGTTAACTCCGGATAATTATTTAGGAAGCACTGCACCACAAGGTTCAAGGTGTGAACCAGGCAAGGATTGTGTCTGAGTTGTGCCAGGGCTATGGCCGCCACAAAATTACGGCCGTTATCACATACTACCTTGCCTGGGCAAGATGTAAACTGCCCAGCCAATTCTCAGTTTCTCGCTGCAAGTAGTCGGCCAGTACCTCCACGGTGTGTCTGTTGTCGCCCAAAGACATCATGTTTAAAACAGCCTGCTTACGCTTACCACTAGCTGTTTGATAGTGGGACACCTCGTGTGCAACACTGGCAGCTGCTGATGGAGTGCTCGTGCGACTGCGCTCTGTCGACGAGCTTTCGCTTCTGGAGGAGGAGGATCGAGCGCCTACAGCCAACTGTTGCCTCTAACGTGGGCTAGGCAGCACTGTCCCACTGACGCTGTCCCCTGTGGACCCTGCATCCACCACATTAACCCAGTGCGCAGTGATGGACACGTAACGGCCCATGCCATGCCTACTGGCCCATGCATCTGTTGTGAGGGGCACCTTTCCACTCACTGATTGTTTTAGTGCCTGGACAATGTGGTCTTTCACATGCAGGTGGAGGGCAGGGATGGCTTTTCTAGAAAAGAAGTGCCGACTGGGTAGGTCATAGCGTGGGGACAGCATAGGCCATGAGCTCTCGGAACGCTGCACTTTCAACCAAACGGAAGGGCATCATCTCTAATGAGATCTGTTTGGCAATATAGCATTCAAAGCCAGTGTACGCGGATGAGAGGATGAGTACTTTCTTGTCCTACTCAGAGTGTTTGCTATGGTGAGCTGGACTTGAGAGCTGCATATGGGTGAACTAGGGGTGGACATGACAGACTGAGAGGGAGTTGGTGATGGTGGTGGTCGTGATGGCCTAGATTCAGTCTTTCATTACAAAAACATTGTGATTCCCTGACTGCTTTGGCCTTGCGATGACACCTCAACATTTCTTTCTGGTGGTGTGCTAACCGGTGGGCTTACAGTGGGGGGAAGCGATGGAGCGTTGGTGTCTACCTTCAGTCGGAGCAGGTGCACATGTGCTACCTGAGGTTTTTGTATTCTGTCCACACTTGCAAGTGCAAGTTCATTAAATGTCTAAGCATGCAACTGGTATTCAAATTTCAGAGATTTTTCCCTAGGCTAAAAGTCCTTCAGCACTTTTTACAGATAACCTTTGCCTCATCAATAGAATTTTGGTCAAAAAAGTGCCACACTGCACTCTTCCTACTATGGTATAAATTTTCAGGGCTTGCACGCTGTGCTAATTTGACCGTCTGGCCAAGCTGTCCTGCAAATCTTTTTGTTTTTTAACACGTTTTTTTGACTGCTACGGCCTGACTGATAACCGCTGCTGCGATGTCGATGCCTGCTGCAGATCCTTCTCCTTTTCTGAGCTATTGTCAGCGGCACCCTTTTCCCCCAATGGATGCCAATTCAGGTCAACAACTGGGTCATCCATCACCTCCTCTTCAATTTCATCTGCACCTTCCTCTGTGTCACTGTGTAAGGTGGTATAGTATGCGGGAAGGGGCACTGTAGTGCTCTGCTTGAATATACCAGCAGAATCATATAGCAGTGGCTGTGCATCAGTGCACTCCATCTCTGATTCATGTTGGACTGGGGAATTCAGGAGTTGACTTGATAAGTTAGGCATGGTATGTAAAAAGAGCTCCATGGAGTAATCTGAAGGGTGGGCTGCCACATCCTTCAATTTTGGTGGGGGTGAAGGACACAAGGAAAGGTGTTGTTCCTGACCTGGAGCCTGCACTGACGACTCAGTGCTTGCATTTTTTGAAACTTCAGAAGAGGAGGCGATAGAGCTGGAGGCTGTTTCGGTAATTTAAGCTAAAACCTGTTCCCGATGCTCCGGCTTTAAAAGCAGTTTAACTACTCCCAGAAAAGGAAGCCTTCCAGGCCTTCTGGAGCCATGCAGTGACGCAGCTCAACACCTCCTGCCTTAGGTGCTATTGTGCTTTTGGCACTACCAGCAGATGCACCACCATCACCACCATTCAGTACCAGCTGGCCCCCTACGCCCACGTCCACGGCTTCTTCCACCATACTTCCTCATTTTTGGGAAAATATACCGAAAATACTAGCAGATATATGGTACTGTATCAGAAGCGTACAGCTGTATACAGTCTACGGATAATTGTAAATCTCCGTATATATTTCAGGAGTCAGACACAGACGCTTTCAGTCTCAGTATGGATTAGACCATAATATAAAAAGCTGAAAAAGGGTACTGTATCACCAGATACCAGGTATATATAGTATAGTGAAAATATTGTAAATCTCCGTATATATTTCCAGAATCAGACACAGACTTTCACAGGCTCAGTATGGATTAGACCACAAAATAAAAAGTAGAAAAAGGGTAATGTATCAGAAGCGTATAGCTGTACACAGTGTTGGGGTAATTTTAAATCTCCGTATATATTTCTAGAGTAAGACACAGACGCTCACAGGCTCAGTATGGATTACACCAGAATATGAAAAGCAGAATAAGTGTACTGTATCAGAAGCATACAGCAGTATACAGTGTTGGGGTTATTTTAAATCTCCGTATATGTTTCCGGAGTAACAGACAGACGCTCACAGGCTCAGTATGTATTAGACCAGAATATAAAAAGAAGAAAAAGGGTACTGTATCAGAAGATTACAGCTTGATACAGTCTAGGGGTAATTGTAAATCTACGTATATATTTCCGGATGAACAGACAGAAGCTCACAGTCTCAGTATGGATTAGACCAGAATATAAAAAGCAGAAAAAGGGGTACTGTATCACCAGATACCAGGTATATATAGTATAGTGAAAATATTGAAAATCTCCGTATATATTTCAGTAGTCAGACACAGATGCTCTCAGGCTCAGTATGGATTAGAAAAGAATATAAAAAGCTGAAAAAGGGTACTGTATCACAAGCGTACAGCTGTATACAGTCTAGGGTAATTGTAAATCTCTGTATATATTTCCGGAGGAACAGACAGAAGCTCACAGTCTCAGTATGGATTAGACCAGAATATAAAAAGTAGAAAAAGGGTAATGTATCAGAAGCATACAGCTGTAAACAGTGTTGGGGTAATTTTAAATCTCCGTATATATTTCCAGAGTCAGACACAGATTCTCACAGTACAGTATGGATCACACCAGAATATAAAAAGTAGAATAATGGTAATGTATCCGAAGCATACAGCAGTATACAGTGTTGGGGTTATTTTAAATCTCCGTATATTTTTCCGAAGTAACACACAGACGCTCACAGGCTCAGTATGGATTAGACCAGAATATGAAAAGCAGAAAAAGTGTACTGTATCAGAAGCGTACAGCTGTTACTGTGTTGAGGTAATTGTAAATCTCCGTATATATTTCCGGAGTAACAGACAGACGCTCACAGGCTCTGTATGGATTACACCAGAATATAAAAAGAAGAAAAAGGGTACTGTATCAGAAGATTACAGCTTGATACAGTCTAGGGTAATTGTAAATCTACGTATATATTTCCGGATGAACAGACAGAAGCTCACAGTCTCAGTATGGATTAGACCAGAATATAAAAAGCAGAAAAAGGGGTACTGTATCACCAGATACCAGGTATATATAGTATAGTGAAAATATTGAAAATCTCCGTATATATATTTCAGGAGTCAGACACAGATGCTCTCAGGCTCAGTATGGATTAGAAAAGAATATAAAAAGCTGAAAAAGGGTACTGTATCACCAGATACCAGGTATATACAGTATAGTGAAAATATTGTAAATCCGTATATACGTATTTCAGGAGTCACACACAGACGCTCTCAAGCTTAGTATGGATTAGACCATAATATACAAAGCAGATCTGCAAGACAATCACACATGAGGGCCAATGTTCCAGGGTCAATGATGCACTTACAGTGGTGGGTGGAGGGGACTTTCTGCCAAAAAGGGTACTGTATCACAAGCATACAGCTGTATACAGTCTAGGGGTAATTGTAAATCTCCGTATATATTTCCAGAGTAACAGACAGACGCTCACAGGCTCGGTATAAATTATACCAGAATATATAAAGCTGAAAAAGGGTACTGTATCACCAGATACCAGGTACATATAGTATAGTGAAAATATTGTAAATCTCTGTATATATTTCAGGAGTCAGACACAGACGCTCTCAGGCTCAGTATGGATTAGAAAAGAATATAAAAAGCTGAGAAAGGGTACTGTATCACCAGAGACCAGGTATATATAGTATAGTGAAAATATTGTAAATCACCGTATATATTCAGGAGTCAGACCCAGAAGCTCACAGGCTCAGTATGTATTAGACAAGAATATAAAAAGCTAAAAAAAAGGGTAAGGTATCACAAGCGTACAGATGTATACAGTCTAGGGGTAATTGTAAATCTCCGTATATATTTCCGGAGTAACAGACAGACACTCACAGGCTCATTATGGATCACACCAGAATATAAAAAGTAGAAAAAGGGTAATGTATCAGAAGCATACAGCTGTAAACAGTGTTGGGGTGTCACGATTGGCTGCAGCCGCCGAGAAGTGGCCCAGGCCATAATCGCCCCCACGCTGACCGACCACCACGGCGTGGGGTGGGCGTCCCCGGGGACGCAATATGGACCCTCCATACTGCAGAGGGGAACCCGGACCTACCCGAACTAGGGAAGGGCAGAGACCGGGGTTCTGTGGCAGCTGAGCATGTGGACAAGGAAGAGACACGTAGAACTTGATTACACCACACAACTTCAGGTATAGAGGAAATAAAGTTTACTAAAGTAATAAAGTAAAGACACACAGTACATAAATCAAACATGACTATGCTAGGCTCCCGATTCCACATCTCCCAGAAGGGTACCACCCAGAGAACCCCAAGACACCAACGGATCACGGTGGCACATATAGGTGGAATATCAGGACACAGGCATGACATCAGGGTACATGAGGTCATCAGGACGCACGAACTCAGGAACACGAACTGTACCTCAGGAACATGGACACAGGAACAAGGACCGGACATCAGGAACAAGGACTGGACATCAGGAACACGGACTGGATCACAGGAACATGGACTGGATCACAGGAACATGGACCGAACATCAGGAACACAGACACAGGAACACGGACTGGATCTCAGGAACATGGACTCAGGAACATGGAATCAGGGAACACTAACCGGACATCAGGAACACGGACTGGATCACAGGAAAATGGACTGGATCACAGGAACATGGCTGCATCTCAGGAACATGGACCGGACATCAGGAACTCAGACACAGGAACACGGACTGGATCTCAGGAACACGGACTGGACATCAGGAACACTGACACAGGAACACGGACTGGATCTCAGGAACATCAGAACACTGGCATCGGACTCCGGACATCTGGCAACGATCGACAGGTTCCGGACATCGGCCTGCGGACATCAGGCTCCGGACATGAGGCCGCAGTATCAGGCTCAGACATCAGGCAACGATCGGCAGCTCCGGACATCAGGCAGGGAAGGATAGGATCCGGAAATCAGGCCGTGGTCATCAGGCTCCGGGCAAGAGGCCACAGTCATCGGACTCCGGACATCTGGCAGCGACCTAAAAGGAACTTAAGAGGTCTGGTGCAAGCCCCACAGGACAGGAGCCGGCTCGGGATAGCACCGAATAACAAGCTGAGCACAGAGTAGCAGAAACTCAGCAGACACACCTCACTCCTACTTCCAAGGTGAACCCAGGTTATATCACAGAAAGTCAGCAAAGAGTCACAGTCACTGGCACAGGGTTCAGGACACAGAAGGACTTCCAGGAACAAAACTCAGCAGACACAGTTCAGACAGAGTCAGGTACCGGATCAAGGATTCAAGCCTGGAATTACCGCCTCCAGGACAGGCGCAGGGACGGGTACAGGATCAAGGATTCAAGCCTGTAATTACAGCCTCCAGGACAGGCGCAGGGACGGGTACAGGATCAGGGATTCAAGCCTGGAATTACCGCCTCCAGGATAGACGCGGGGACAGGTACAGGAACACACATGGCAAGATTCAGAAGCTATGTGAGTAGCTAAGGCCCCGCCCATAGGGCAGGGAGCCTTTATATAGAAGCTGCCCCTCAGCAATTTCCTGGGGACAGCATTTCAAGTACACACATTAACCCTGATAAAAGCAGGGAAGGTGTGGCCACGCATGACCTTAGCAGAATCAGAAACCATTACACACAATCAGTGAAGGAACTGAGGCTCAGGGCACCTGGCAGTGGCTGCACGCCCAGACACACATGGAAAGTCATGCACCAGCTGCAAATGACCTCACAACCCGCGGACAGCCTCCACAAGCCCAACCAGGGACCACACATGTGGATGGTCATGCAGCAAAGCAAAGACCTAACACCACATGAACAGCTACGCAGCAGAGCAGGGAACTGAGCAGGCTCCATACAGGTAACAGCCAACAGTATCCCAGCTCAATTAGGGGGAAAGGAGCAAAGGGTTAAAACAAAGACATGCATTGTCACGCCGACAACCAAGTACAGACAGAACAGCATGACATGGGGTAATTTTAAATCTCCGTATATATTTCCAGAGTCAGACAGATTAATTATCACAGGCTCAGTATGGATCACACCAGAATATAAAAAGTAGAAAAATGGTAATGTATCCGAAGCATACAGCAGTATACAGTGTTGGGGTTATTTTAAATCTCCGTATATATTTCTGGATTAACACACAGACGCTCACAGGCTCAGTATGGATTAGACCAGAATATGAAAAGCAGAAAAAGTGTACTGTATCAGAAGCATACAGCTGTATACTGTGTTGGGGTAATTGTAAATCTCCGTATATATTTCCGGAGTAACAGACAGACGCTCACAGGCTCAGTAATGGATTACACCAGAATATAAAAAGAAGAAAAAGGATACTGCATCAGAAGATTACAGCTGGATACAGTCTAGGGGTAATTGCAAATCTCCGTATATATTTCTGGAGTAACAGACAGATGCTCACAGGCTCAGTATGGATTAGACCAGAATATAAAAGCTGAAAAAGGGGTACTGTATCACCAGATACCAGGTATATATAGTATAGTGAAAATATTGTAAATCTTCGTATATATTTCAGGAGTCAGATACAGACGCTCTCAGGCTCAGTATAGATTAGACAAGAATATAAAAAGCTGAAAAAGGGTACTGTATCACCAGATACCATGTATATAGACCAGAGCAGTGATGGCGAACCTTGGCACTCCAGCTGTTGGAGAACTACAACTCCCAGCATGCCTCAACTGCTGCAGGTTGCAAGGCATGCTGGGAGTTGTAGTTTAACAACAGCTGGAGTGCCAAGGTTAGCCATCACTGGACTAGAGTATATCCAAAAAATAGGCAGCACTCCAATAGACATATAGAAGACGTGGATATTTATTGTACCCACATAGTGTTTCAACGTTTCGGCTCCATGAGCCTTCCTCAAGCCTGGACTAGAGTATAGTGAAAATATTGTAAATCTCTATATATATTTCAGGAGTCAGACACAGACGCTCTCTGGCTCAGTATGGATTAGACAAGAATATAAAAAGCTGAAAAAGGATACTGTATCACAAACGTATAGGTGTATACAGTCTAGGGTAATTGTAAATCTCCGTATATATTTCAGGAGTCACACACAGATGCTCTCAGGCTCAGTATGGATTAGACCAGAATATAAAAAGCAGGAAAATGGGTACTGTATCACCAGATACCACCAGATACCAGGTATATATAGTATAGTGAAAATATTGTAAATCTCCGTATATATTTCAGGAGTCAGACACACGCTCTCAGGCTTAGTATGGATTAGACCATAATATAAAAAGCAATCCGCAAGACATAATCACACATGTGGGCCAATGTTCCAGGTGTCAATGATGCACTTACAGTGGTGGGTGGAGGGGGACTTTCTGCCAAAAAGGGTACGGTATCACAAGCGTACAGCTGTATACAGTCTAGGGGTAATTGTAAATCTCCGTATATATTTCCAGAGTAACAGACAGACGCTCACAGGCTCGGTATAAATTATACCAGAATATAAAAAGCTGAAAAAGGGTACTGTATCACAAGCGTACAGCTGTATACAGTCTAGGGGTAATTGTAAATCTCTGTATATACTGTATTTCTGGAGTAACAGACAGACACTCACAGGCTCATTATGGATCACACCAGAATATAAAAAGTAGAAAAAGGGTAATGTATCAGAAGCATACAGCTGTAAACAGTGTTGGGGTAATTTTAAATCTCCGTATATATTTCCAGAGTCAGACACAGATTCTCACAGGTACAGTATGGATCACACCAGAATATAAAAAGTAGAATAATGGTAATGTATCCGAAGCATACAGCAGTATACAGTGTTGGGGTTATTTTAAATCTCCGTATATTTTCCGAAGTAACACACAGACGCTCACAGGCTCAGTATGGATTAGACCAGAATATGAAAAGCAGAAAAAGTGTACTGTATCAGAAGCGTACAGCTGTATACTGTGTTGAGGTAATTGTAAATCTCCGTATATATTTCCGGAGTAACAGACAGACGCTCACAGGCTCTGTATGGATTACACCAGAATATAAAAAGAAGAAAAAGGGTACTGTATCAGAAGATTACATCTGGATACAGTCTAGGGGTAATTGCAAATCTCCGTATATATTTCTGGAGTGACAGACAGACACTCACAGGCTCAGAATGGATTAGACAGAATATAAAAAGCTGAAAAAGGGGAACTGTATCACCAGATACCAGGTATATATAGTATAGTGAAAATATTGTAATTCTTCGTATATATTTCTGGAGTCAGACACAGATGCTCTCAGGCTCAGTATGGATTAGACAAGAATATAAAAAGCTGAATAAGGTACTGTATTACCAGATACCAGGTATATATAGTATAGTGAAACTATTGTAAATCTCCTTATATATTTCAGGAGTCAAACAGAAGCTCACAGGCTCAGTATGGATTAGACAAGAATATAAAAAGCTGAAAAAGGTACTGTATCACAAGTGTACAGCTGTATACAGTCTAGAGGTAATTGTAAATCTCCGTATATATTTCCAGAGCAACAGACAGACACTCACAGGCTCATTATGGATCACACCAGTATAAAAAAAGGAGAAAAAGGGTAATGTATCAGAAGCGTACAGCTGTATACAGTGTTGGGGTAATTGTAAATCTCTGTATATATTTCCGGAGTAACAGACAGACGCTTACAGGCTCAGTATGGATTACACCAGAGTATAAAAAGAAGAAAAAGGGTACTGTATCAGAAGATTACAGCTGGATACAGTCTAGGGGTAATTGTAAGTCTCCGTATATATTTCCGGAGTAACAGACAGACGCTCAGTATGGATTAGACAAGAATATAAAAAGCTGAAAAAAGGTACTGTATCACCAGATACCAGGTATATATAGTATAGTGAAAATATTGTAAATCTTCGTATATATTTCAGGAGTCAGACACAGACGCTCTCAGGCTCAGTATGGATTAGACAAGACTATAAAAAGCTGAAAAAGGGTACTGTATCACCAGATATAAGGTATATATAGTATAGTGAAAATATTGTAAATCTACGTATATATTTCAGGAGTCAGACACAGACGTTCTCAGGCTCAGTATGTATTAGACAAGAATATAAAAAGGTGAAAAAGGGTACTGTAGCACCACATACCAGGTGTATATATTATGGTGAAAATTTGCAAATCTCCGTATATATTTCCAGAGTCAGACACAGACTCTCACAGGCTCAGTATGGATTACACCAGAATATAAAAAGTAGAAAAAGGGTGTTGTATCAGAAGATACCAGGCGTATACAGTATAGGGGTAATTGTAAATCTCCATATATATTTCAGGAGTCAGACACAGACGCTCTCTGGCTCAGTATGGATTAGACAAGAATATAAAAAGCTGAAAAAGGATACTGTATCACAAACGTATAGGTGTATACAGTCTAGGGGTAATTGTAAATCTCCGTATATATTTCAGGAGTCACACACAGATGCTCTCAGGCTCAGTATGGATTAGACCAGAATATAAAAAGCAGGAAAATGGGTACTGTATCACCAGATACCACCAGATACCAGGTATATATAGTATAGTGAAAATATTTTAAATCTCCGTATATATTTCAGGAGTCAGACACACGCTCTCAGGCTTAGTATGGATTAGACCATAATAAAAAGCAGATCCGCAAGACATAATCACTAGTGTTGAGCATTCCGATACTGCAAATATCGGGTATCGGCCGATATTAGCTGTATCGGAATTCCGATTCCGAGTTCCGATATTTTCGTCTTATCGGATACCGGAATCGGGATTGTCACTGTCACTGTCAGTGTCCGTCGGTCGGGTCTGTCAGGAGTCAGCGGCACTTACCTGGCAGAAGATCTCCGGCGGTCACGTCCTGCACTGCTTCATGGCCGCCATCTTCTTTCCCCGGCGGTCACATGCAGTTTCCTCGCGATAACTGCAGTGACTGCTGGGTAATCGCGGCCGTAAAGCAGTCAGTCCGATGACGTCACCGCCGGGGAAGCAGGTGATCAGCTGTGCTGCGTTGCAATGACAGGCTCTGCCTGTCATTGCGATGTTAGCAGAGCTGGATCGTCGTGGGACTGTCGTTATGGACTGCGTCGGACAGGTGGTATACGTTGTTGTTTTTTTTTTCTTTTTTTACAGGAGATCGATGGCGTCGCAGGAATGAGTGTATAATAAAAAAAATGAAAACTGTGTTGTCTCTTTTATTTCATTAAAAGACTTTTTTCTTGCTGTCTTTTTTATACATTTAATAACTTTGGGATTAATAATGGATCGGTGTCTTATTGACGCCTCTCCATTATTAACCGGGCTTATTGTCACCGTGCAATCAACGGTGACATTAACCCCTTATTACCCCGCTTGCCACCGCTACAGGGCAAGTGGGAAGAGCCGGGTAAAGTGCCACAATTGGCACATCTTTTGATGCGCCAAATGTGGGGCTGCTGTAGCCTGGTATTATCAGGCTGTTGAGGGCCAAAATCCATGGGCCTTGACAGTCTTTTAATACCAGGCGCAGCAGTCTGCATTTTACTTGGCTGGTTAACAAAAATAGGGGGGATCCCCACGCCGTTTTTTTTTCGAGGGATCCCCTATTTTTGTTAACCAGCCAAGCTAAGCAGACTGCTGTGGCCTGGTATTATCAGGCTTGCAAGGTCCATGGATATTGGATCCTTACCAGCCTGAAAAACCAGGCCTCAGCGGTCTGCTTCATCTGGCGGGTTAACAAAAATAGGGGGGACCCCACGCCAATTTTTTTCGAGGGGATCCCCTATTTTTGTTAATCAGCCAAGATATGCAGACTGCTGTGGCCTGGTAAATTTTCAGGCTGGCAAGGTCCATGGATCTTGGCTCCTTAACAGCCTGAAAATCCAGGCCTCAGCGGTCTGCTTCATCTGGCTGGTTAACAAAAATAGGGGGGACCCCACGCCAATTTTTTTAGAGGGATCCCCTATTTTTGTTAATCAGCCAAGATATGCAGACTGCTGTGGCCTAGTATTATCAGGCTGGCAAGGTCCATGGATCTTGGCTCCTTAACAGCCTGAAAATCCAGGCCTCAGCGGTCTGCTTCATCTGGCTGGTTAACAAAAATAGGGGGGACCCCACGCCAATTTTTTTCGAGGGGATCCCCTATTTTTTTTTAATCAGCCAAGATATGCAGACTGCTGTGGCCTGGTATTATCAGGCTGGCAAGGTCCATGGATCTTGGCTCCTTAACAGCCTGAAAATCCAGGCCTCAGCGGTCTGCTTCATCTGGCTGGTTAAACAAAAATAGGGGGACCCACGCCATTTTTTTTTCGAAGGGAACCCCTATTTTTGTTAATCAGTTCCCTCTGACGTCACTGATTGTGTCCCTGCTGACCTGAAGTGAAAGTGGAAAGCAATCAATTAAGCTTTCCACTTAAGGGCCCGTCTCACATAGCGATATCGCTACCGAGATCGCTGCTGAGTCACTAGTTTTGTGACGCAGCAGCGAGCTCACCAGCGATATCGCTGTGTGTGACATTCAGCGACGATCAGCCCCCTGCCGGGTATCGCTGATCGTCGCTGAAATGTCAGGACCTTTGATCGCTGGTTTCCCGCTGACAGGCACACTCGCTGCGTGTGACAGGCGGGAGACCAGCGATCCGCTGGTAACCAAGGTACACAGCGGGTTTCCAGGCGCGGGGCTGTGCCTAGAAACCCGCTGTGTACCTTGGATACCACGCCCTGATGCAGGGAGCTGGTATCCAAGGTACAATAGCGGGTTTCCAAGCGCTGCGCGGTGCCTGGAAACCCGCGTGTACCTTGGTTACCAGCGGATCGCTGGTCTCCCGCCTGTCACACGCAGCGATGCTGCCTGCAGAGGGAAACCAGCGATCAAAAAAAGGTCCTGACATTTTCTGCGACGATCACGATACCCGCAGGGGCTGATCGTCGCTGAATGTCACACACAGCGATATCGCTGGTGAGCTCGCTGCTGCGTCACAAAACTAGTGACTCAGCAGCGATCTCGGTACGATATCGCTATGTGAGACGGCCCTTAAGCGATGTTACCCGCAGTGTCGCTGTCCCAGATCGCTGCCTGAGCTGCCTGTTTGGCAGCTCAGCAGCGATCATGTAGCGATACACCAGCGATCCTGACAAGTGCATATCGTTGTCGGGATCGCTGGTGTATCGTATGTGACACCCAGCCTTTACTCTCCTGTCAGGCAGGAGAGGAACTCAATCATTTGGGGTTTACTGTGAGGCTGCAGCATTAGCTGCGGTCCCTGCAGTAAACATTAACCCTTTCTGAAGGATTACACCGTGGGACCTGACTGTGCATGGGATAGGTAGAATAATTTTGCTTTTTTATTTTATTTTTATTACAGGAAATGGTTTTTGCAGTAAAATAAAAGATGGTCAAAAACATGTGTCTTTATTTCATTAAAATGATTTTTAATTAAAGTGTGTGTGTTTTATTTTTATTTCATGCAATAGGATTAATAATTGATAGTTGTCTAATTTGACAGCTCTCAATTATTAACCTGGCTTAATCACCTTTCAATAGCAAGGGTGGCTTTAACCCCATATTAACCCATTCGCCACCGCTACAGGGCAATGGGAAATAGACGGGCAAAGTGCCAGAAAGGGCGAATCTAATTATAGATTTGTCTTTCCTGGGGTGTCTGGGGGCAGATGTTAGTAGCCGGGGGGGCAAAAATAATGGTCCCTCTCTGGCTATTATTAATCTGCCCCCACTCACTGGCTTGTCTGTCTGGTTGCGAAAATAGGGCAGGAGCCCACGCATTTTTTTTCAGCAATTTACACCTCATAATATATATACATGTCATTGAATTTGTGACACATATATATATATATTTATATTTGTAGTTCATACACTTCTACATAGTATAATAGCCGCTAATTCAATTGCCGGCTTTTGTGAAAATGCAGAACCCGACATGAAATGACACTTGGTGTACATAGGGTTAACCATGTCTTTTCATGTCCTTTGCTATCTAATTTGCACAAACAATTAAATCAGACTATGTGTGCAAAATTTCACACCTGTAGGGGTTAATTAAAGGTGTAAATTCGTAGCAAAAAAGTCCGTTTTTTTTACAACGAATTTACACCTTTAATTAACCCCTACAGGTGTGAAATTTTGCACACATAGTCTGATTTAATTGTTTGTGCAAATTAGATAGCAAAGGACATGAAAAAACATGGTTAACCCTATTACACCAAGTGTCATTTCATGTCGGGTGACCCGACATGAAATGACACTTGGTGTACATAGGGTTAACCATGTCTTTTCATGTCCTTTGCTATCTAAGGCCGGAAGTCACACTGGCGACAAAATCGACGACTGCAATGCGATGAAATATCGCATTGCAGTCGGACCTATGTTAATCTATGGAGCAGCTCCCAGTATCAGATTTTTTGTGGTCCGTTTTAAACGTCCGTGTACAATCGCAGCATGCTGCGATTGTCACCGATTGTCGGTCGACAATCGCCAATGCAAGCTATGGGAGCGATGAAAAATCTGATTACAAACGGACCACACTGTGTGACTTGCGATGAAATCGCATCGGTGTCCTTTAGAAAAAGCCGGCAATTCATCCCGCCTATACTGTAAAATCACACTGACAGCTTTAAAAAGACTAGAAAGAATAGATATATACACATAGAACACATACATATATATATACAGTCATTGTGACATGTATATATAACATATATTTATAGTTCCTAGACTTCTACATACTGTATAGCCGCTAATTCAATTGCCCGGGTTTTGTGAAATCACAGAAGCCGACATGAAATGATACATTGTTTCCCCACATTTAACCATGTAATTTCATGTATTTTTATATATGTTTGAAACATACAATTACATGAGTGTATTTGTGCAAAATTTCAGACATGTAGGGGTTAATTAAAGGTGTAATTTCGTTGAAAAAAAAAGCGTGGGCTCCCGCTGTATTTTCTCCACCAGACAGACAAAGCAAAGCGAAGGGGGGCAGATAATAATAGCCCAGGGAAGGTGCATTTTTTTGTCCCCCCCTGGCTACTAACATCGCCCCCAGACCCCCAGAAAGGGCAAATCTATAATTAGATTCGCCCTTTCTGGCACTTTGCCCGTCTATTTCCCATTGCCTGTAGCGGTTGGCGAATGGGTTAATCTCACCTTACTGTCACCTTGCAATTGAAAGGTGACCTTAAGGCAGGTTAATGATTGATAGCTGTCAATTAGACAACTTCAATTATTAATCCTATTAAGTAAATAAAAAAACACACACACTTTAAGAATAAATAATTTTAATGAAATAAAAACACATTTTTTTGACCATATTTTATTTTACACTAAATCCGTGCGAAGCCATTGATCTCCTAAAATAAAGAAAAAGAAATAAAACAACATTATTCTTACCTATTCCCCGATCTGTCACGTCCCACGCTGTAATCCTTCACAAAAGGGTTAAACTAGCTTTGAGCCAAGCAGTGCAAGTAATCCTGCATGCTCAGCTCAAAGCTCATGAATGAATAAGTTCCTTCCTGGCGACAGAGAGGATGTGGTTTCATGAATGAAGCTTAATTGATTGTGTCCACTTTCCCTTTAGGTCAGGTCACTACAGTTAAATTGGCAAGAAATCAATTAAGCTCCATTCATGAATCTATTCCCTACTTTCGCTGGGAGAGGAACTTATTCATTCAGGGGAATACAGGTCTGAACAGCATTATTAGCTCTCTGCACCTTTAACCTGTTAACCCTTTCTGATGGATTACACCGTGGGACCTGACGTACATCGGATTGGTAAGTATAATTTTGCTTTTTTATTTTATTTTTATTACAGAAATGGTTTTAGCAGGAAAATAAAATATGGTCAAAAACTGTGTGATTTTTAATTAAACTTATTTTTTATTAAAGTGTGTGTGTTTGAATTTTTCTTTCATACAATAGGATTAATAATTGATAGTTGCCTAATGACAGCTATCAATTATTAACCTGGCTTAAAGTGACACTTTCAATTGCAAGGTCATTTTAAACCCCTTATTAAACCCATTCGCCACCGCTACAGGCAATGGGAATAGACGGGCAAAGTGCCAGAAAGGGCGAATCTAATTATAGATTTGCCCTTTCTGGGGTGTCTGGGGGCAGATGTTAGTAGCCAGGGGGGGCACAAAAAAAAATGTACCCTCCCTAGGCTATTATTATCTGCCCCACTCGCTTGCTTTGTCTGTCTGGTGGAGAAATACAGCGGGAGCCCACGCATTTTTTTTTAACGAATTTACACCTTTAATTAACCCCTACATGCCTGAAATTTAGCACACATATACTCAGTAATTGTATGTTTCAAACATATAAAAAAATACATAAATTACATGGTTAAATGTGTGGAAACATGTATCATTTCATGTCGGCTTCTGTGATTTCACTGAAGCCGGCAATTGAATTAGCGGCATAACAGTATGTAGAAGTGTAAGAACTATAAATATATGTATATATAATATGTCACAATGACATATATATATATTTTATATAATATAATATATATATATAATATATATATATATATATATAATATATTGTGCTCTATGTGTATATATCTATTCTTTCTTTTGGTATTTAAATACTATTCTTTTGGATCCATTATATGTCAGTTTTGCAAGCCTGCGAGAAAATCTCGCAAGTCGGATGAAAATCGGATGTTACAAGGTACACACCATGCGATTAAATCGCATCTTTGAAGGAAAATCGGATGCCAGAAGGATGTGTGATGTTTTTATTTTGATCCGATTGTCGACCGTCCTAAAACGGACCGATTTTTTGTGGTTGTGTGGTGACCCAGCCTAATTTGCACAAACAATTAAATCAGACTATGTGTGCAAAAATTTCACACCTGTAGGGGTAAATTAAAGGTGTAAATTCGTAGCAAAAAAGTCCGTTTTTTTTTACAACGAATTTACACCTTTATTAACCCCTACAGGTGTGAAATTTTGCACACATAGTCTGATTTAATTGTTTGTGCAAATCAGATAGCAAACGACATGAAAAGACATGGTTAACCCTAATGTCACCAAGTGTCATTTCAGTCGGGTGCTTCTGTCTTTTCACTGAAGCCGGCTTTACCCGGCAATTGAATGAGAGGATATTTTACTATGTAGAAGTGTATAAACTATACATATATGTATATATATGTCACAATGACATTATAATATATATATGTATTCTATGTGTGTATATTTAGTGTTTACAAGGAAAGAATGGGTTTTTTTTAGTTGCGGGATTTTGTTCCCATAGACTTACATGGGACTTCCGGTATCGGTATCGGGGTATCGCCGATATTTAGTGATATCGGCGATACCATTCCGATTCCGATACTTTAATATCGGAAAGTAATCGCTCAACTCTAATAACACACATGTGGGCCAATGTTCCAGGTGTCAATGATGCACTTACAGTGGTGGGTGGGAGGGGGACTTTCTGCCAAAAAGGGTACGGTATCACAAGCGTACAGCTGTATACAGTCTAGGGGTAATTGTAAATCTCCGTAATATTTCCAGGTAACAGACAGACGCTCACAGCTCGGTATAAATTATACCAGAATAATAAAAGCTGAAAAAGGTACTGTATTCACAAGCGTACAGCTGTATACAGTCAGGGGTAATTGTAAATCTCTGTATATACTGTATTTCGGAGTAACAGACAGACACTCACAGGCTCATTATGGATCACACCAGAATATAAAAAGTAAAAAAGGGTAATGTATCAGAAGCATACAGCTGTAAACAGTGTTGGGGTAATTTTAAATCTCCGTATATATTTCCAAGTCAGACACAGATTCTCACAGGTACAGTATGGATCACACCAGATATAAAAAATAGAATAAATGGTAATGTATCCGAAGCATACAGCATATACAGTGTTGGGTTATTTAAATCTCCGTAATTTTTCCGAAGTAACACACAGACGCTCACAGGCTCAGTATGGATTAGACCAGAATATGAAAAGCAGAAAAAGTGTACTGTATCAGAAGCGTACAGCTGTATACTGTGTTGAGGTAATTGTAAATCTCCGTATATTATTTCCGGAGTAACAGACAGACGCTCACAGGCTCTGTATGGATTACACCAGAATATAAAAAGAAGAAAAAGGGTACTGTATCAGAAATTACAGCTGGATACAGTCTAGGGGTAATTGCAAATCTCCGTAATAATTTCTGGAGTGACAGACAGACACTCACAGGCTCAGAATGGATTAGACAGAATAAAAAAGCTGAAAAAAGGGAACTGTATCACCAGATACCAGGTATATATAGTATAGTGAAAAATATGTAATTCTTCGTATATATTTCTGGAGTCAGACACAGATGCTCTCAGGCTCAGTATGGATTAGACAAGAATATAAAAAGCTGAAAAGGGTATCTGTATTACCAGATACCAGGTATATATAGTATAGTGAAACTATTGTAAATCTCCTTATATATTTCAGGAGTCAACAGAAGCTCACAAGCTCAGTATGGATTAGACAAGAATAAAAAAAGCTGAAAAGGGTACTGTATCACAAGTGTACAGCTGTATACAGTCTAGAGGTAATTGTAAATCTCCGTATATATTTTCCAGAGCAACAGACAGACACTCACAGGCTCATTATGGATCACACCAGTATAAAAAAAAGGAGGAAAAAGGGTAATGTATCAGAAGCGTACAGCTGTATACATTGTTGGGGTAATTGTAAATCTCTGTATATATTTCCAGAGTAACAGACAGACGCTTACAGGCTCAGTATGGATTACACCAGAGTATAAAAGAAGAAAAAGGGTACTGTATCAGAAGATTACAGCTGGATACAGTCTAGGGGTAATTGTAAGTCTCCGTATATATTTCCGGAGTAACAACAGACGCTCAGTATGGATTAGACAAGAATATAAAAAGCTGAAAAAAGTACTGTATCACCAGATACCAGGTATATATAGAATAAGTGAAAATATTGTAAATCTTCGTATATATTTCAGGAGTCAGACACAGACGCTCTCAGGCTCAGTATGGATTAGACAAGACTATAAAAAGCTGAAAAAGGGTACTGTATCACCCAGATAAAGGTATATATATATTTGAAAATATTGTAAATCTTCGTATATATTTCAGGAGTCAGACACAGACGTTCTCAGGCTCAGTATGTATTAGACAAGAATATAAAAAGGTGAAAAAGGGTACTGTAGCACCACATACCAGGTGTATATATTATGGTGAAAATTTTGCAAATCTCCGTATATATTTCCAGAGTCAGACACAGACTCTCACAGGCTCAGTATGGATTACACCAGAATATAAAAGTAGAAAAAAGGGTGTTGTATCAGAAGATACCAGGCGTATACATATAGGGTAATTGTAATCTCCGTATATATTTCCGGAGTCACACACAGACGCCTCTCAGTATGGATTTGACGTTAATACAAAAGCAGAAAAACGGTACTGTATCAGAAGATACCAGCACTATACATTTTGGGGAAAATTTAAATCTCCATATATATTTCCGGAGTCACACACAGATGTCAGCATGTATTTGACCAATATACTAGCCGTACACGGTAGTTTGTGAGAACATACAGCTCCTATATGGTGTGGGAAAAAATGAACTATCGGTAACTGTGCAGAAAAAAAAATAAAGGTATTAGGCTGTGTAGGTGCTGTTGTAAAAAGCAGTCTGCACAGCAGTGTACACACAGAAAACAGCTAGCAGGCAGCCTAATAATCAGCTCTGCTGCTGCACAACAAGAAATTCCTCCTTTGTCACTGCAGGCAGCCTAATAATCTGCTCTGCTGCTGCACACAAGAAATTCTTCCCCTGTCACTGGCGGGCAGCCTAATAATCAGCTCTGCTGCTGCACACAAGAAATCCTCCCCTGTCACTGGCAGGCAGCCTAATAACCAGCGCTGCTGCACACAACAAAATCCTCCCCTCACTGCACACTAACTGTACAGCACAATCGCTATCTGCACAAGCAAAGAATAACTTTTTTTTTCCTGCCTAACTCTCTCCCTACTGATAAACAGCGGCAGCAACCTCTCCCTACGCTAAAATCGGCAGAAGTAAAATGGCGGGTCGGCGGTCAGGGCTTTTATAGCCACTGTGACGCCACACAAAGCAAGCCAATCACGCAATGCCCTTCTCTAAGGTGGTGGTGGCCGCTGCCCATGTCATCTCGTTTCCCACAGTGTGCGTCCTTGCTCATTGGCTGAGAAAAGGTGCCTGCAAGCATTATGGGAAAAACCGACTTTGGCGCTCGGGTCGACGACCGCATTGGCCGAGCTCATGCTATGGAGTGTAGGGATCCACTCTGGTAGGCAGGGGCTGGGCCGCAGTAATGAAGCAAACACACAGGCTTTCAACTCAAAGTCAGTGGTTTTAATAACAGGTTCACAAGTCCCAGATAACAAAAAAAAATCAAAAAATAAGAACATAACATACTCCAGTTTGGAGAACCACTGGTCCCAGCACACCCTTGTTGGGACGGGCTTAAACTAAGCGGCTCAGGCCAGCAGGGACCGCCAGGTGCCATTCCGGGTGGTCTGGTACTTGCTTCCTGGTGCCACACTGGACACACTGTAACAGAAATCACTTTTTCCAGGCTGACTCCAGCCAAACTCCTTCCTTCCACACCCACATACTACAACAGCTCCTTGTTAAATAGGCCTAGGCCACACCCTCAGGTGAGGTATACATCAGCTGACCTGATCACGTGATTTGACCTCATCACAGGTCCTTGTGATCAGGGAAAATCCTGACCAAACTTCAGTCTGCTAGGAGAAATAATCTCCCATCCAGCAAGATCCCCTTTGGTGTACCACAATACCTCCCCCTTTGTTCAACCTTAGGAGGGGGACCACATGACATACAG
>JARQOD010008506.1:0-35291 GCA_033576555.1 Oophaga sylvatica
CTGTGGTCCTGTGGAGAGAGCTGAAGGTGTTGTGGCCCTGTGGAAAGGCCTGTGACCCTGTATAGTGGTCCGTTGTTCTGTGGAGAGAGCTGGAGGGGCTTGTGCCCTATGGAAATGACTATGGCCCTGTAGAAAGGCCCTTTGGCCTTGAAAAGGGGGCTTGTGGCCTGCAGACGGAGAGAGCTGTAGGGAGTTGCGGCCGTGTGGAAAGTGCATTTGGCCCTGTGGAGGGGAGCTATGGCCCTGTATAGAGAGCTTCTTGTCCTGTGGAGAGAGCTGGAGGGTGGTGTGGCACTGTGGAAAGGCCTGTTGCCCGGTAGGAGCCTGTGGTCCTGTGGAGAGAGCTGAAGGTGTTGTGGTCACTCAAATGAGCCCTTTTAACTGATTAAAGGGGGTGGATGAGGCCGTGGCCCTGATGAAAGAGCTGAAAGGGGTTGTAGCCTTGTAGAAGGTGCCTGTGGTCCTGTGGAGAGAGCTGGAGGGGGTTATTGCCTTGTAGAAATGCCTATGGCACTGCGGAAGGGACCTGTGGCCCTTTGAAAAAGACCTTTGGCCTTGTGGAGGGGGCTGTTGCCTTGTAAAGGGAGCCTCTGTCCTTTTTGAGAGAGACAGAGGGGGTGTGGCCTTATGGAAAGGCCTATGACACAGTGAAAGGGCCCTGTCGCCCTGTGGAGAGAGGTGAAGGCGGTTGTGGCCCTGTGTAAATGCTGTAAACCTGTAGAAGGAGCCTGTGGTTCTGTGGAGAGATCTTGAGGGGGTTATGGCCCTATGGAAATGACTATGGCCCTGTGGAATGGACCTATGGCCCTTTGCAAAGAGCAGAAGGGGTCTGTGGCCGTACAGAAAGTGCATTCGGCCCTGTGGAGGGGAGCTATGGCCCTGTGAAGAGAGCTTGTTGTCCTGTGGAGAAGAGTTGGAGGGATTGTAGCCCTGTGGAAATGCTTTTGGCCCGGCAGAAGGAGCCAGTGGTCCTATGGAAAGAGCTGAAGATGTTGTGCCCTGTGGAAAGGCATGTGACCCTGTATAGGGTTCTGTGGCCCCCCATAGGGGCATGTGGTGATGTAAAGAGAGCTAGAGGGAGTTGTGGCCTGTGGAAAAGGCTATGTGGAGTGGGCTGGAGGGGCCTGTGGAAGGCTCTGGAGTAAGATGGGGGCCTATGAAGTCCTTTGCAGTAAACATTTAAATGTTCAAGCTTCGTGTCCGATCTGCAACAGGGTTGACTCTATCGTTGCCGAACTGCAACAAAGGTGGACTCTTTTGTTGCAAATGTGCAACATGATTTTCGTGTGGAGAGAGCTGAAGGGGCTTGTGGCACTGTGGAAAGGCCTGTAACCCAGTAGTAGCCTGTGTCCTGTGGAGAGATCTGAAGGTGTTGTGGCCCTGTGGAAAGGCCTGTGACCCTGTATAGGGGTCTATTGCCCTGTGGAAAGAGCTGGAGGGGCTTGTGCCCTATGGAAATGACTATGGCCATGTAGAAAGGCCCTTTGGCCTTGAAGACGGGGCTTGTGCCCTGCAGACAGGCCCTGTTTCTCTTTGGAGAGAGCTAAAGGGGTCTGTGGCCGTACAGAAAGTGCATTCAGTCCTGTGGAGGGGAGCTATGGCCCTGTAAAGAGAGCTTGTTGTCCTGTGGAGAAGAGTTGGAGGGGATTGTGGCCCTGTGGAAATGCTTGTGGCCCGGCAGAAGGAGCCAGTGGTCCTATGGAAAGAGCTGAAGATGTTGTGGCCCTGTGGAAAGGCCTATGACCCTGTATAGGGGTCTGTGGCCCCGCAGAGGGGCATGTGGCGATGTAAAGAGAGCTGGAGGGAGTTGTGGCCTGTGGAAAAGGCTATGTGGAGTGGGCTGGAGGTGCCTGTGGAAGGCTCTGGAGTAAGATGGGGGCCTATGAAGTCCTTTGCAGTAAACATTTAAATTTTCAAGCTTCGTGTCCGATCTGCAACAGGGTTGACTCTATTGTTGCCGAACTGCAACAAAGATGGACTCTTTTGTTGCAAAAGTGCAACATGATTTTCGTGTGGAGAGAGCTGAAGGGGCTTGTGGCACTGTGGATTGGCCTGTAACCCAGTAGTAGCCTGTGGTCCTGTGGAGAGATCTGAAGGTGTTGTGGCCCTGTGGAAAGGCCTGTGACCCTGTATAGGGGTCTATTACCCTGTGGAGAGAGCTGGAGGGGCTTGTGCCCTATGGAAATGACTATGGCCATGTAGAAAGGCCCTTTGGCCTTGAAGACAGGGCTTGTGCCCTGCAGACGGGCCCTGTTTCTCTTTGGAGAGAGCTAAAGGGGTCTGTGGCCATACAGAAAGTGCATTCAGCCCTGTGGAGGGGAGCTATGGCCCTGTAAAGAGAGCTTGTTGTCCTGTGGAGAAGAGTTGGAGGGGATTGTGGCCCTGTGGAAATGCTTGTGGCCTGGCAGAAGGAGCCAGTGGTCCTATGGAAAGAGCTGAAGATGTTGTGGCCCTGTGGAAAGGCCTATGACCCTGTATAGGGGTCTGTGGCCCGCAGAGGGGCATGTGGCGATGTAAAGAGAGCTGGAGGGAGTTGTGGCCTGTGGAAAAGGCTATGTGGAGTGGGCTGGAGGGGCCCGTGGAAGGCTCTGGAGTAAGATGGGGGCCTATGAAGTCCTTTGCAGTAAACATTTAAATTTTCAAGCTTCGTGTCCGATCTGCAACAGGGTTGACTCTATTGTTGCCGAACTGCAACAAAGATGGACTCTTTTGTTGCAAAAGTGCAACATGATTTTCGTGTGGAGAGAGCTGAAGGGGCTTGTGGCACTGTGGAAAGGCCTGTAACCCAGTAGTAGCCTGTGGTCCTGTGGAGAGATCTGAAGGTGTTGTGGCCCTGTGAAAAGGCCTGTGACCCTGTATAGGGGTCTATTGCCCTGTGGAGAGAGCTGGAGGGGCTTGTGCCCTATGGAAATGACTATGGCCATGTAGAAAGGCCCTTTGGCCTTGAAGACGGGGCTTGTGCCCTGCAGACGGGCCCTGTGTCTCTTTGGAGAGAGCTAAAGGGGTCTGTGGCCGTACAGAAAGTGCATTCAGCCCTGTGGAGGGGAGCTATGGCCCTGTAAAGAGAGCTTGTTGTCCTGTGGAGAAGAGTTGGAGGGGATTGTGGCCCTGTGGAAATGCTTGTGGCCTGGCAGAAGGAGCCAGTGGTCCTATGGAAAGAGCTGAAGATGTTGTGGCCCTGTGGAAAGGCCTATGACCCTGTGGAGAGAGCTGTAGGTGGGTGCGGCCCTGTGGAAAGGCCTGTGACCCTATAGAGGGATCTGTGGCCCTTCAAATGGGCCTGTTGCCCTGTGGAGAGAGCTGGAGTGGGTTAAGGCCCTGTTGAAATGCCTATGGCCCTGCGGAAAGGGACCTCTGGCCCTTTGCAAAGGGTCATTGGCCTTGTGGAGTGGGCTATTGCCCTGTTGATGGGCCTCTGGCCATGTGTGATTGTTGATAGCCTGACAAATCATCCCATAAAAACATGCATATTTTTCAAGGATCCTGTAGCTTAAAGAGGTTTCCTGACCATTGACTTTAATGTTCAGGAAGCATCCTACAGCAACAAGATTCTTAAACACTGTGCAGCTTTGTGGTTACTTACCAAGTCATCTTCTCTGCAGCAACTTGAGTAGTGCTTCTTACCTTTGACCTACAGAAAGAGGTGTGCGCGTTAGAGAGTCATTGAGAGGCACATAGAGGCAAAGAGGAGAACAAAGAGGCAAAGGGAGGCACATAGAGGCATACAAAAGGTAAATAGATGCACAGGGAGGGACAGAGAGGCACAGAGAACGATAGAGAGCCACAGATGGGCAAAGACAGAGATTGAGAGGCTCGTGAAGGCACAGAGACAAAAAATGGCACTTTGGATGGAAAAAGAGCACCAGAGAGAGAGCATGCGAGAGAGTGGTGCAATGGGGAGAAATCAAAAGCAAGGGCCACTGATGCACTGGAGAGTGAGAGAGCACAAAAGAGAGCAGTGCACTATAAAGACAGAGGAGTGCCAGAGAGCGGTGCAGTAGGGAGAAAGAGAACACGTCAGAGAGTGGTGCACTGGAGAGAGAGTGAAAGAGCACCAGAGAGCTTTGCACTGGGGAGAGAGAAAGAGAGAGAGACAGAAAGCAGTGTGCCAGTGAAAAAGGGCACCAGAGAGTGATGCACTGACTGGAGAAATGGTCATTTTTATAGGCAGTTCTACATGTCGGGTTAATGGACAGCTGGGGGTCATGCTTAACGTTGTTAGGGATGGTAATATATTCTGCTTACCTAGGCCCGATTTCCAGGGATTGCAATGCTCTGACTGGCAGGAGCACTTTTATGGCTACCTGACCTTTAAATTATTATGGATTCTAGTAATACTGACAAAGCTTTAGACTAAATGGCTCAGAAACCTGACGGTAGTAAATGATTGTGCCATTTGAACAATTGTCAGAATTGTTTCATCATAGCCATATGACTTCTACTTTATTTTTATCTGTAAAATAGTTATTAAAGGGACTCTTTCACAAGGTTTTTGACATCCCATCTGACAGCAGCATAATGTACAGATAGAAATCCTGATCCAGCAATGTTTCACTTACTGAGCTCCTTGCTGTCATTTTGATAAAATTACTGTTTTCTCTGTTGCAGATTTGGCAGCTCCTACGTATGACTGGACTACTTGAGTAGTGCTCTAATAATAATCTCTAGATTTAACAGTGTTTTAATGCAAGCTTCACTGAGCAGCCTAGTAAGTGATACATCGCTGGAATAAAGATCTCTGTGTCCACATTATGGTGCGCTCAGATGAGATGGCTAAAACCTGGTGACAGAATCCATTTAACACTAATACTACCACTACAAATGTTTATAATAAAGAAAATCTTCTGCCATTGGTTCGAGGGCCCCGTTCACCTGGAATTGTAGAACAACCTAGAACAGAAAAGAAACAAATAAAACATGAATTCAAAATCTTTAACAAGACTGGAACTTTAGTCTCCGAAACGCCTCATTCTTTCTTGGGAGCTGATCACTGCCGTCTTCTTAATCTCTTTAAAGGAAAGAAGGGGAATATATATGTTAAAACAGAAATGTTTATTGTTCAAGGACAATGTCAATGAGTATATTGACCAATTACCCTGGGTGTTTCCTTTTCCTTAACTGCATCCTTGTCTTCTTGGACCTTGTTGTGACCCTAGGCTCGATTGGTGCTCTCCGCCTGATATAAATAATAACATTACATTTTCTGGGCACTTAGAGTGGTATAAGGATATGTTCTATTCATCCTAAAAGTTTAGGCATCGAGGCTCGTTCTGCGATGGAGATATCATCAATAAACGCCTGTAATATACCCTTCCGCATACTGTTTACAAGTGGCCGCTACCGAGAGCACTTTGCCTGGGTATAGGGCTGAGGATGCTTGGAATAACAAGTCATTGTCCATAACATCACAAGCTATATAGAGGACTTTCAGGGCTACGAGAGCTACTTTTCAGCAATGGAATAAGACCTATGGTACCGGAGCAATCAGTACTGGAGTTTGGTCAATGCTGGTGCCCAAACTCTTGGTGAATATAGAAGTGCTGCATATCTCCATGTCGGCCTGGAAGTCCTCTATTTACCCTGAAAGTTCGGGGACAGGGGCTCGTTTTGCACCATAGAAACAGGTGTCAGAATGATGACATAAAAAAATGTGTTACCTGAAAAAAGGCAACAAGATACCACCACTAAGTGAATTTCCACGTTTTTTTGTCTGTTACTCTTTGGGGGGGGAAGCCATCCATCGACCCCAAATGCATAGGGTGCTTAGAGGAATTTTACAACTGCAAGAACTACTTTGCGACTTTTGAATCAGATTTACAGACCCGGAGTTACCGGAACCTACTGACACCCACACACCGGCAGTTTCCCAACTCCTACTAGCTTGCTTGAATTAATGATATACCCACCTTTGAGTCCTACTATTTAAATTTGACACACCGAGGTCCTCTGTTTCACCCTGGGCACTGTAGTCTTCAGCTTCAGCTTCTTCAGCTTTCTGGGCCATTTGCTCCTCTTCTCTATTGCTTCCTTCTGCTTCTCTGTAGGGAGATAGAAAACAGAATATTACATTTTATCAACAATTTGGTGAAATAGATCATAACTGCTTTGCAATAAATTACCTTGAGCTGCTGGGTTGAGGTTGATTTTCCGATGCTTTCTCTGTTGCCAAGACCAGTGTGTATGCTTGGCAGAGGTCTCCCAACGTTCTTTCTCTGTAATTCCTCTCTGCTGTCATGTTGGAGTGACTGAGATATTTAGAGAAAAGATACCTCTGTGTCTCTGTTAAATGTGACACGGTCCAGGTTTCACACTTTTTTCTTGCCACTTGACTAGAGATGGATTTAAGTTTGTACCTAGATAGCAATAGAGTAGATCATAAATACATGGCACACGATCTAAAATGTAGAATTTTTAACTTTAAGACTTACTTCTTCTGGTAGCGATGAAGGTCGGTGGATACATTATATATCTGTGTTCCTGCAGTCGATAAGAAGAATTTATCTGGACTGTCTTTTTTGGCCAGCACCCGTCTCACTTTTTCAAAGTAGATGTTAAACCACTGTAAACAAACAAAACAAAGCAAAAAACAGTAAACCACTTAATAAAAATTGAGTTCGGCCCTTCAATATTAAGGTAAGAAAATTTGAAATAGACTAAATTAATTGCTGGTGTCAATGACCGCACCAAAGTGAGGGAGGGACGTGCCTGAGAAGGAGAGGGAAAATTACGGACTAAAAGGGTGATATCTCTCCTCCGCCTCAGTTGTATTCAGAGCATGAGAGGCACTACACAATCTAAATATATAGAAAAGTCACCTCACACCAAAACTATGTCAGACTATAAACTGCCCACCATTCATTTAAAGTGCAGAACATCTGTGATAAGGGAGAGCATATCTGCTCCTACTGATAATGCATTCTGGATGCTGCTGCAACAAGCATTATTGTTAAGAAAATGCACTATTCTGGACACCACTATTATGGTATAGCATCCTGGATACTGCAGGGAAATAAGGGAAAGACTCCCAACACACCTGCAGGAGGATGTAGCACCACGTTGTCCTGTAAAATCTGGTTAAAGGGAGGATCTACTGAAAGGGACAGAATGCCACTAATCCTACGGGTTGAAGTCATGACAACTAATAGATCCCTCTGTAATGTGGGTGCCGTCATAGTGACAGGAACATCTTACCATTTCTTCTTCTTCAGTAAGCACAAAACAGGCTACTTGGTGGCAGCAGTCTTATGGGATTTAACTCCGACAATTATTAGCTGTTCATTTTGATAGATGTGACGCATCCTCTCTGTCCACTCAGAAACCTGTGAGGTAAGACATGGGACAGTTAGATAGACATGTGGCTTTAAATAAGGATAATGAGCAGGTTGTTACTTACCGTCATGTTTCTGACAACTCCTGGTCTTTGTAAGTGTTTTAGTACGATAAAGGCCTCAAGGTAATAGAGAATCTCCAACTGATGCACTTCTTTTCGGGATCCTACTTGGACATCCTCGATGGCTTGAAGGAAAGCTGACTTTGCGACGGTCAGGATCTCCCGGCATTGCTGAGGTGTTTTGTCCAATTTATGCAACTCCAGGTACCTAAGAGAAAGATTAATAAATGTGACTGATAGGTGAGGCCTATTTTTAAGTCATGTGTGAAAAATCCTGGAGGGAGAGAGAAAAGAAAAAAAAAAGAATAATTGTGCATACCTCTGAATGGATAAAAATTAGCTGACATACCTTTTGCTGACAACGTCTTTTGCAACTCCCTTGGAAAATTTCTTCTGAATATCCGCAGTCACATACTGGAAATACTTCATTGCCTTGAAGAGTTCTTCATTTTTATCGCGTAAATTGGTTGCAAATAGTTGATAATGTACAAATTTCCGGACATTCTTAATGTAGTTGGTGACAGTTTGGTTGCACAGACCGAGATCTTGAAGGTTTTTGAAAAATAAATGGGCGTTTTCAATCTTTGTCGCAAAGTTGAGGCTCACACGACGATTGTTCATAAAGTATAGAAATCTTGACACATTTTCAACAATTTGTTTGTATCTCTCCAGCTTGCAATGGTTCTGCAAATAAGAGGAAAAACCTTTTAATATTGGATGAGACAGAGAATGGCGATCATAAAAACCTGCATCTTTCATTTTGATCCTCTTGTCAACAGTCCATTTCTGGCTTGTCATCCTACAAATTGGAAGAAAGAACAACAGGTCAGAGTTGAAACAAATTACAACTTTGAGAAAAATACTGTGTAGGCATATACAGCATATATATATAGTGACGTCCTGCCAATGGCAGCAGACCATGTGGCCGCTATGGGGCCTGTGAGTCCAGGGGTCCCTGTAACGATGCATTCACGGGGCCCTGACCCAGTGGAAGAATCTGGGAAATATCGGGGACCTTGACAGCTGGGGGTTCTGTGTCCCCAGGCCCGACATCTGTGGACTCCAGTGCTCCGACTGGCAGCAGCAATTTGCTGACTGCCTGCCCTTTATACGCAGCATCCACTGCTGAACACTGCGTGTTCTGAAGTTCATCTGTGGGTAAAGCTAGTACATGATCCTCTACTGGCCCACAGATGAAAATCGTAATGGCAGAGCATTTTAGTATGCCTCGCCAAAGCTGTGTGCCCCACAGAGCTGTCTGTGTGTAGGGCACTTTTTTGGCATCCTGTTTTATGGCTGCAATGGAAAAGAAATCTATGGCCTAAAATAAGAGAAAAAATTACTTTGTAAGGGGTGTAAAGTTGTGGGATATGCTATTAAGTGACCCAGATAAACATTACTGGTATTGTTTTTTTGCTTATATATATATATATATATATATATATATATATATATATATATAGCATGATGAGAGAGAAAGTTACACACACTAACTGACTGGGCCTGTCTTCATCTGTTTGGCTGATATTTTCCTCTCTTTCTCTGGTCTCTGGTTGTTCATCGGCTTCACTGTCGGATGTTTCAGAGGATGTAGAGTCTTCTGCAGCTGAAAGATGCACCAATTCAGGATTTGATATGGCTAGGTGTGCCCGTGTGCCAGTTGAGTAGATGGCTCCTCATCTTCAACAGTCTGTAATTATAAAAATCCTAGTAATAACGTGAAGTACAACTTGAGTAGGCCAGCATGTGACATTTTTAAAGTGGCCAAAAGCCAGGATGTGCTGAGGCCAAGGCAATGTTTGAGCAAGGGATTAAAGTAAATTCCTTGTATAAATTTAAGGCCCCGTCACACATAGCGACGCTCAGCGATCCCGACAACGAAACGACCT
This sequence comes from Oophaga sylvatica, assembly GCA_033576555.1. NCBI lineage: Eukaryota > Metazoa > Chordata > Amphibia > Anura > Dendrobatidae > Oophaga > Oophaga sylvatica. Next base: position 9,280 of record JARQOD010008506.1, read on the forward strand.
GTCAGGGATCGTTGCTGCGTCGCTATGTGATCGCTTGTGAGGTGTCAAACAAGCAGGGCTCACCAGCGATCAGGGGAGCAGCGACATCGTGGAAAGAATCGTTCCACAATGTCCTGCTGCTGGTTACCAGGCTGCTGCTGAAGCAGGAGCAGGCTGGTGACCATGATAAACAGCGGGTTACTAGGGGCACAAGCGCACTTAGTAACCCTCTGTTTACCATGGTTGCGAGCCTGCTACAGTGAGCGCGAGGTTACCGCTCATCATAGCAGAGTGGTAAACCATGGTAAACAGCGGGTTACTAAGTGCGCGTGTGCCCCTAGTAACCCGCTGTTTACCATGGCTATTTGCCTGCTACGGTGAGCGGGAGGTTACAGCTCATCGCAGCAGGCTCGTAACCATGATAAACAGCGGGTTACTAGGGGCACACGCGCACTTAGTAATCCGCTGTTTACCATGGTTACCATTCTGCTACGATGAGCGGAAAACTCCTGCTCACCCTAGCAGAGTGGTAACCGTGATAAACAGCGGGTTACTAAGTGCGCGTGTGCCCCTAGTAACCCGCTGTTTATCATAGTTACCAGCCTGATCGCTGGTCCCGCTGGTCACACACAGCGATGTGTGCTAACCAGCGAGATTTCAACGATCAAAAAAAGGTCCAGACCTTTCCGACACGAGCAGCGATCTCCCAGCAGGGGCCTGATCGCTGCTACGTGTCACACTTAAAGAGATCGCTACTGAGGTCGCTGTTGCGTCACAAAACTTGTGACTCAGCAGCGATCTCGCTAGCGATCTCGCTTAGTATGAAGGGGGCTTTACACTGACCTGTAGACATCATAATCCTCTGTGACGGGCGCCTCTTCCTCTGTGACGGGCGGCTCTTCCTCTGTGACGGGCGGCTCCTCCTCTGTGAGGCGCCCTCTGTGCGGGCGCTCCTCCTCTGTGACGGGCGGCTCCTCCTCTGTGACTCTGGACGGGTCCTCCTCTGTGAGGGCGGCTCCTGTACGCTCTCCCTGTGACGGGCTCCTCCTCTGTGAGGCGCTCTTCGTGACTCTAGGACACTCCTCCTCTGCATTTGAACTCTTGCTCCTGGCTTGCAGCTCATCCTGCACAGATGATGCCCCTCATCTTCAACAATCCTGTAAATAAAAAATAAAAAAACAACATGTGATTATTTGGCATAGTTCAGAACATAAATGCAAGTCTATAAAGCTTACACAAGTATGAACATCAGTATTCAAAGAATAATATTCTAGTGGGGCATACCTGACCATAGTTGGTTTCTCGGTTACGATAAACCCTCTGTCCTCCATGAAGGAGATAAGATCGTCCTTTGTAGTGACCTCTGGAATCTTGTCATAAGGGATATATGTTCCTTTTGTTGCAATTGCTATCAGTGAGTTTTTAGATTCTTTCACCAACGCATCCTTCTCCTCTTGTGTACAGTATCTAAGGCATTGTCGTGTAAGATGCTGTGGCAGTTGAGTAAATGTTTTGTAACATAGTGGACATGTCTTTGGCATCCTGAAGCCGCTGTAAAAAAGAAAAATGTAAGATCAGGAACAATATCAGTGAGAATCTAGCTTGTCACCCACTAATATCAACCAGCATTTTTTATGTTTCAGCAGGATAATTGGATTTCAAAAATCTGATTTTTTTTTTACAACAAATACACAGCTCATGAGACTCTTTTGATTTGAAAAGGCACGTCTCATCATTGCCATATTTTTTTTTTTTTTAAAAAGATGAGGGCTTGCTCTAGAGTGTATTTTGACCACCAATAGCCAGTCCTCATTTTTGGTCACAAAAACGGACAAAAACGTACACAATTTTTTAGGAGCAATTGTTAGACAGTTATGCATTTTATAGCATACTCACAAATTGTGGCAATATTTGCACATAACACATGCTTTTTTTATCATATGCATGTCCTAGATCTTGGCAAACTGATGTTTTGCAAGAATTATTTAGATTGACAAAGATACCGTGCAAAAAACTAATGTGTGTTCTATGCAAATGCTTATACAGTTTTGCACATGACGGCACTCATTATCATTCAAAACGGAGCAAAAACGGTGAGCAAGCATGTGCATATACAGTTTAAGCCTTTTCACACTGCAACTTTGAAGATACAGAAAGACCGCTCCAAAAAACATAACCTTTCTGTGACTGAGCTGAACAATTCAAGCCTAACATGATTTACAATACACTTCACACACAATCCTGCCCTCCCCACCACAGTAATGCAACCAGCTAAAAAGTTTCCAGAGGTCAGAGAGAGGACATCAGATATGCTGAATATAGTTAAGGTATGCACACTATACATGCTACGATCGCTAAAATTACGTCACTATTTAGCGATCAGTTAGATGACGCTCGTGCGCATTAGCAACGTTTAACCCTGCTGTGATCTCGCGATCGCTGAATCAGATTCCAGACCCTATTAACATGGCAGTACAGCTGGACGCTATATCCTGTGCACCTTTACAATTCGCTTTTTGTACCGCTAAGTCGTTAAGAGATCGCTAACCGCTATGCGTCGTAACAATCGCTAATGTGCAGCTCTAAGCTAAGAAAAACGCTATTGCATGGTCATAGTATGAGCGCTAACGAGATCAGCTGAAGTGTGGCAGTATTAGGCACAGTAATACAACCAAGCTAAAAAGTTTCCAGAGTTCAGAGAGAGGACATCAGATAATGCTGAAGTATAGTTAGGCACCCGATCCTAATACATGCTGTATGTTAACCTCTTCTGCAAATCCCCCCATGGTCTGAGTGTACCCCAGAATGCATGCTGCAATGGTGTTCAGAAAGAGTCTTTCTAGAAGCAGCACATAACTCTGCAGATTCACATTTCCCTCCCACTCACTGTCCCAACACTTGTGCACTTACCTTTCTTTGGGAGGCATGGTTGTAAGTGGCTTAATCCACAGCTTCTCTTGTGCACTAATCACAATTTTTGTCCTGAGCACTGGATCAAAATAAACTTCCCTCCAAAACTCCTTTTCCTTTTCCTAAAATGATGCACTTGTCAGTGATTGGTTTATCTGAAAGTGAAACATGAGTCTGCTGCGATTGGTTAATGCAACTTAGTAGGCGTCGCTTTTTCTTGAAGAGGCTGGCTGAAGACTCAATATTGGAGTAAGAGCTGGCTACAGGTACTTACAGTACGACCTGTAGCCAGCCCTCACCCTTGAAATAGTTCAATGAGGATGAGAGCTGGCTACAGGTACTTCTAGGACGACCAGTAGCCAGCCCTCAACCTTAGAATAGTTCAATGAGGATGAGAGCTGGCTACAGGTACTTCTAGGATGACCAGTAGCCAGCCCTCACCCTTGAAATAGTTCAATGAGGATGAGAGCTGGCTACAGGTACTTCTAGGATGATCAGTAGCCAGCCCTCAACCTTGAGAATAGTTCAATGAGGATGAGAGCTGGCTACAGGTACTTCTAGAATCGTACCAGTAGTCGAGCCCTTCACCCTTGAATAGTTCAATGAGGATGAGAGCTGGCTACAGGTACTTCTAGGATGACCAGTAGCCAGCCCTCACCCTTGAAATAGTTCAATGAGGATGAGAGCTGGCTACATGTACTTCTAGGATGACCAGTAGCCAGCCCTCACCTTAGAATAGTTCAATGAGGATGAGAGCTGGCTACAGTACTTCTAGGATGACCAGTAGCCAGCCCTCAACCTTAGAATAGTTCAATGAGGATGAGAGCTGGCTACAGGTACTTCTAGGACGACCAGTAGCCAGCCCTCAACCTTAAATAGTTCAATGAGGATGAGAGCTGGCTACAGGTACTTCTAGGATGACCAGTAGCCAGCCCTCAACCTTGAATAGTTCAATGAGGATGAGAGCTGGCTACAGGTACTTCTAGGACGACCAGTAGCCAGCCCTCAACCTTGAATAGTTCAATGAGGATGAGAGCTGGCTACAGGTACTTCTAGGATGACCAGTAGCCAGCCCTCACCCTTAGAATAGTTTAATGAGGATGAGAGCTGGCTACAGGTACTTCTAGGACGACCAGTAGCCAGCCCTCAACCCTTGAAATAGTTCAATGAGGATGAGAGCTGGCTACAGGTACTTATAGGATGACCAGTAGCCAGCCCTCAACCTTTGAATAGTTCAATGAGGATGAGAGCTGGCTACAGTACTTCTAGGACGACCAGTAGCCAGCCCTCACCCTTGAAATAGAATGATGAGCTGGCTACAGGTACTTCTAGGATGACCAGTAGCCAGCCCTCAATCTTTGAATAGTTAATGAGGATGAGAGCTGGCTACAGGTACTTCTAGGACGACCAGTAGCCAGCCCTCACCCTTGAAATATTCAATAGGATGAGAGCTGGCTACATGTACTTCTAGGATGACCAGTAGCCAGCCCTCAACCTTAGAATAGTTCAATGAGGATGAGAACTGGCTACAGTACTTCTAGGACGACCAGTAGCCAGCCCTCACCCTTGAAATAGTTCAATGAGGATGAGACTGGCTACAGGTACTACTAGATGACAGTAGCCATGCCTCAACCTTGAATATAATGAGGATGAGCTGGCTAAGTACTCTAGACGACCATAGCCACCCTACCCTTGAATAGATTTCAATGAGGATGAGAGCGGCTACTAGGTACTTATCTAGGATGACCAGTAGCCAGCCCTCACCCTTGAAATTCAATGAGGATGAGAGCTGGCTACAGGTACTTCTAGGAGACATACAGCCCTCACCCTGAAATAGGATAGAGCTGGTACAGGTACTTCTAGGATGACCAGTAGCCAGCCCTCAACCTTTGAATAGTTAAATGAGGATGAGAGCTGGCTACAGGTACTTCTAGGACGACCAGTAGCCAGCCCTCACCCTTGAAATAGTTCAATGAGGATGAGAGCTGGCTACATGTACTTCTAGGATGACCAGTAGCCAGCCCTCAACCTTAGAATAGTTCAATGAGGATGAGAACTGGCTACAGCTACTTCTAGGACGACCAGTAGCCAGCCCTCACCTTGAAATAGTTCAATGAGGATGAGAGCTGGCTACAGGTACTTCTAGGATGACCAGTAGCCAGCCCTCAACCTTTGAATAGTTCAATGAGGATGAGAGCTGGCTACAGGTACTTCTAGGACGACCAGTAGCCAGCCCTCAACCTTGAATAGTTAATGAGGATGAGAGCTGGCTACAGGTACTTCTAGGACGACCAGTAGCCAGCCCTCACCACTTGAAATAGTTCAATGAGGATGAGAGCTGGCTACATGTACTTCTAGGATGACCAGTAGCCAGCCCTCACCTAGAATAGTTCAATGAGGATGAGAGCTGGCTACAGGTACTTTAGGATGACCAGTAGCCAGCCCTCACCCTTAGAATAGTTTAATGAGGATAGAGCTGGCTACAGGTACTTCTAGGACGACCAGTAGCCAGCCCTCACCCTTGAAATAATTCAATGAGGATGATAGCTGGCTACAGGTACTTCTAGGATGACAGTAGCCAGCCCTCAACCTTAGAATAGTTCAATGAGGATGAGAGCTGGCTACAGGTACTTCTAGGTACGCTCACTATAATTACGGAAAAAAACGTAAACTTTATTGTTTTTTTGGCGCTCTTATTTCACCGCCCTGTTCTAGGCCCCGTAGCTGCACGTCCGTTATCAGCTCACTGATGAATTACGGAAGAAACTTATTTTTTTGGCTCATTTCACCGCCCTTCTACTCACGCAGTAATTCATCTGATGAATTACGGAAAAAAACGTAAACTTTAATATTTTTTGGCGCTCTATTTCACCGCCCGTTCCTACGCGCCGCCGTTCAGCGCAGCGTCCGTTATCACCTCATCTGATGAATTACAAAAAAAAAACGTAAACTTTATAGTTTATTTGGCGCGCTTATTTCACCACCCGTTCCTACGCGCCGCCTTTCAGCGCAGCGTCCGTTATCAAGCTCATCTGATGAAATACGAAAAAAAAAAACGTAAACTTTATAGTTTTTTGGCGCCTTATTTCACCGCCCGTTCCTACCGCCGCCGTTCAGCGCAGCGTCCGTTATCATGCTCATCTGATGAATTACGAAAAAAAAATGGAAACTTTATAGTTTTTTTGGCGCGCTTATTTCACCGCCCGTTCCTAAGCGCCGCCGTTCAGCGCAGCGTCTGTTATCACGCTCATCTGATGAATTACAGAAAAAAAACGTAAACTTTATAGTTTTTTTGGCGCGCTTATTTCACCGCCCGTTCCTACGCGCCGCCGTTCAGCGCAGCGTCCGTTATCACGCTCATCTGATGAATTACGGAAAAAAAAACGTAAACTTTATAGTTTTTTTGGCGCGCTTATTTCATCGCCCGTTCCTAAGCGCCGCCGTTCAGCGCAGCTCTGTTATCAGCTCATCTGATGAATTACGAAAAAAAACGTAAACTTTATAGTTTTTTTTGGCGCGCTTATTTCACCGCCCGTTCCTATGCGCCGCCGTTCAGCGCAGCGTCTGTTATCACGCTCATCTGATGAATTACGAAAAAAAACGTAAACTTTATAGTTTTTTTGGCGCGCTTATTTCACCGCCCGTTCCTACGCGCCGCCGTTCAGCGCAGCGTCCGTTATCACCCTCATCTGATGAATTACGGAAAAAAAACGTGGCAAAACGATGGCAAAGTCGCCAGCTGTTTTTCTGCACGTATGTATATGACGCCACGGTTTTTACACAACATGCTCTATTTACTTTTATCTATTTTTGATATGAAATATGGGCTCCATCTATGGAAATGTGATCTTTGGCCTCAATACCAGTGATTATTACTGCCATTTTTGTATCTTTTTAAATAATGATGTAATAAAATTGGAACTTTTTAAATGCCTTTAATTAAACTCCTTATTCTCATTTGATTATATGGTCACAATCCGTGTTAGTTAATGTTTTACACAGTCAGGCAGCAGCAGTCCTAATCTCAGTGAAGCAACAGAGATAAAAATGCTACACCATCATCCCCTCCCCCATCACAGCCTTTCCACCGAAGGATAAGTGAAAATCTCCTTATTGTGTGTTTCCTGTGGGGGTCTATCAGGTAGGAACAGCAGGGGTCTATGAGGTAGGAACAGCAGGGTTTCCACAAGAGACAGGAAGATGCCAGCAGGACACCTTCCAGATCAGGAGCTCAGATAATGCTTCACTCAGTTAGACTGAGCACCACAATATACTCAGCAACAGGAAGCTGCACAGGACCAGATATATATAGCAGGTCCAATCAGTCTTAATCAGGGCGAGAACAATCAGCAGGGCAGGTGATGATCTCTATCCCAGACGAAGTTCATATGGTTTCAGGCTGAAGTTATTCAAGTTCCGAAATAGCTCCACAGCAAGGGAACAGACCAGCAAGCCATGGTTCACAGGTTCAAATCCTAACAATATTACCCTCTTAACGGCGGCCTCTGGACGCAACTTGCCCAGGTTTTGCAGGATACTGCTGGTGAAATTGTCTAATCAAACGAGGAGCATTGACGTTGCTTACTGGTTCCCATGAATTTTCTTCCATGTCGTAGCCCTGCCATTTGATTAAATATTGCAAACGATTTCTGTGTATTCGGGAATCCAAAAACTTTTCCACCACAAACTGCTCCTGTCCGTCCACTTCAATTGCATCGGGAGGCGGAGGGGATCGTTCTGGAAATGGATTGGCTGTGGCGGCTTTCAACAACGACACATGAAACACAGGATGAATCTTCATTGATGTTGGTAGCTGTAGACGTACGGCCAATGGACTCACAATCTTACTGATTTTGTATGGTCCCACAAATTTTTGTCCTAATTTAGGAGAAGGAATCTTCAATTTCAAATTCTTAGTGGATAACCACACTCGATCTCCAATCCTAAACGTGGGAGTGGGTCTCCGATACCTGTCGGCTGCTTTTTTATATTTCTCCTGAGCTTCCTTTAGAGTGTCTTTCAGAACATTCAGATTTTGCTGTAGCAGAGAGATTCTTTCTGCGACTGCTGGTATTAATGGTGCCACAGGATTTTTGGGAAGGATGTTTGGGTGATATCCCAGATTTGCAAAAAATGGCATCTGTTTCGTAGAGGCATTCTGTGAATTATTATATGAAAATTCTGCAAATGGCAGCAGATCCACCCAGTCGTCTTGCAGATGGCAAATATAACAACGAAGATACTGCTCCAGCATCTGATTTGTACGTTCTGTCTGGCCGTTAGATTGCGGATGGTAAGCGGTTGACAATCGTACTTTGATGTGTAGTGCTGAGCATAAACTGCGCCAAAATTTAGATGTAAATTGCACACCTCGATCTGAAACGACTTCATCCGGCACTCCGTGGAGGCGAAAAACATTGCAAATTATCAGATCAGCTGTATCTGTAGGGGTTTTGGCTGTTGCAGCTGAAAGGAGGACATCGGTAAACCAGGGGAGGAGTCCTGAGGAGATCATTTGCATATTCCCAGTTCATTCCGGGATAAGTGAAGAGTCTCCGCGAGCTCCAAGAACACTGGGTTTTGGCTGTTGCAGCTGAAAGGAGGACATCGGTATTTTGGTGCTTTTTTCACCGCTGTGATATTTCTTTAACAATAAGAGCATGGAAGAGGCCAGGAGCCATGTGGTGAGTTGCATTTCTTGCTACATGTTCACAGATTTACCAGTGGAAAAGCCAAATTTCACATGCCACAAATGCAAGCTTGTGTCCATGTTGGAGGAAAAGTTGCGGAATCTGGAAGAGAGGTTATCTACATTGAAGATCATTAAGGAAGATGAAGAGTTCTTAGACAGAGCAAAATTATCTCTTCATGGTGCAGAAAGAGAAGAAATTCGAAGAGCACCTGAAGAAGCAGAGGAATGGAAGCATGTGACCCAAAGAAGCAGGAGAATCGTGAGGCAGTCAGCACCCATACTGCTCAGGAACCAGTACCAGGCTCTCACACAGGAGAATGAAGAAGAAATACATCAGGATAAGACTTTGCCCACAAAGAGCAACCTTGTAAGCCCTCAGAGTCCTCCTGAATGGAGAAAGAAAAATGTTGTGAAGAAGAAATGGAGAGTTGTGGTCGTGGGGGATTCCTGTTGAGAGGAACAGAGGCTGCTATCTGCAGACCGGATATAACCTCAAGAGAAATGTGCTGTCTTCCAGGTGCAAAAATTAAAGATGTGTCTGACAGGATATCAGGACTCTTCAGAGCTAAAGATGACTACCCATTCCTCCTAATACATGTGGGGACAAATGACACCACAAGAAGTGACCTGGAAACCATCTGCAGTGACTTTGAAAACTTAGGCAAGAAAGTGAAAGAACTGGGTGCGCAGGTGGTCTTCTCCTCCATCCTCCCAGTGGATGGCCATGGAACAAGGAGGTGGAATAAGATTCTGCAGGTGAACAACTGGCTACGTCGATGGTGCCGTCAGCAAGGATTTGGATTTCTGGATCACGGAGTGAATTACCTATACGATGGACTACTTGCTAGAGATGGGGTGCACCTTACGAAGACTGGAAAACATGTATTTGGAAGTCGCCTTGCTACACTCATCAGGAGAGCTTTAAACTAGAACAATGTGGGAAGGGAAGCAAAACGCCAGAAAAAGCCATACACCTGACAAATGCTATTGAGAACTCGGCTATTAGAAGTGGAAAGGAAGAACGAAGACAAAACAATCTAAATAATAAAAATATTGGAGGAAGAGAAACCAATCACAAACTAAAATGTTTTTATACAAATGCACAAAGCATGGGCAACAAACAAGGAGAATTGGAACTACTAACGCAGGAGAAGAAGTATGATGTCATTGGAATCACTGAAACTTGGTGGGACGATACACATGATTGGAATACAAGGCTAGAAGGATACAACTTATTTGCAAGAAACAGACTTGATAAATGAGGAGGAGGTGTTGCATTGTATGTTAGAAAAGCGTATATTTGCACAGAGATTGATGCTTCAGAGACTGGTAGTTCTGTGGAAACTGTGTGGGTAAGAATACAAGGACAGAACAATGGAAAGGACACCATTGTAGGCATTTACTACAGGCCACCTATGCAAGCTGAAGATATGGATGAACTCTTTATGCATCAAATGGCCAAGTTCTCCAAAAAATATGACATAGTGGTCATGGGAGATTTCAACTATCCAGACATTTGTTGGGAATCGCTCTCAGGCAAAACTAACAGGTCAAGGAAATTCTTATCCTCTCTTGCTGACAACTTTATCTTTCAAAAGGTAGGGGAGAAAACAAGAGGAACTGCTACCTTGGATCTAATCCTTATAAATAGGGAGGAAATGGTTGAGGAGGTAAAGGGTATGCCACACTAAACAATATCGCTAACGGGATCGCTAAAAAACGTCACTATTTAGCGATCCCGTTAGCGATATTGTTCAGTGCGGCAGCTTCCAGCGACGAGCTTCCTGCTGTGATCTCGCTCGTCGCTGGAATCGCTCCGGACCCTATTTCATCGCTGGAGCTCCCGCTGGGTAAGTATGTTATCGCTGTGTGGCACCTTTTCTTAGCGATTTAGCGGTACTTTTGTACCGCTAAAGTCGTTAAGAAGATCGCTAACGGCGATAGCGTCGTTAACTATATCGCTAAATGCGGCAGCATTTAGCGATATAGAAACAATCCCGCTAGCGATCTCATTAGTATGCAACGCTAACGAGATCGCTAGCGGGATTGCTTAGTGTGGCAGTACCTTAAGAGTGGCTGGGACCCTAGGAGGTAGTGACCATGCTATTTTAGAATTTTGGATAACAAGAGGAGGAAGACCTGTGAAGACTCAGACGTCAAGATTAGATTTCAGAAAGGCAGATTTTAAGGGACTCAGAAAGAGAATTGGAGGGATCCAATGGCAGGATATCCTTAAGGACAAAAATGTCCAGGAAGGATGGGACATCTTGAAAAATGAGATTCTCAAAGCACAATTGTCAACAATTCCAAAAAGAGGGAAGAATGGGAAGCATTTAAGGAAACCAGGATGGATGAACACAGAACTTAAACACATGCTAAAAAGGAAGAAAGAAATATTTATCAAATGGAAAGAGGGAGGCATATCTAAAGAAGAATATAATGCCATCTGCAGAACCTGCAGGGCACAAATCAGATTATCTAAAACTGACAATGAATTAAGGCTTGCAAGAGATGTCAAAAGCAACAAAAAAGGATTTTGGGGATACATCAAAAGTAAAAGAAAAGTCAAAGATGCTATAGGATTTTTACAGGATGAAAATGATGAAATGGTAAGAAAGGATGTTGAGAAGGCTGAACTTTTAAATTCCTATTTTGCATCTGTTTGCTCTCAGAAAGGAAATGTAACATCAACTGATCTTCACTGTCCTATTAAAGGAATAGAAGAATCCAGGATATCTATAAACAGAAAGACAGTGAGGAAACACTTAGCTAACCTAAATGAATTCAAGTCTCCAGGCCCAGATGAATTACACCCCAGAATATTGAAGGAGATAGCAGAAGAAATTCTTGAACCACTGTCCATAATCTTTGAAAATTCTTGGAGAACAGGTGAAGTCCCAGAAGACTGGAGAAGAGCAAATGTTGTTCCTATCTTCAAAAAGGGAAGAAGGTGGACCCAGGGAACTACAGGCCGGTGAGTCTGACTTCTATACCAGGAAAGATCTTTGAACAAATTATTAAAGAACATGTATGTAAGTACCTGCATAAGAATGAAGTGATTAAACAGAGTCAGCATGGGTTTGTAACTAATAAGTCATGTCAGACTAACTTAATTTCCTTCTATGACAGAATCACTGACTGAGTGGATCAGGGAAATGCTGTAGATATAGTATATCTTGACTTCAGCAAAGCATTTGACAAAGTATCTCACACAATCCTTATTGAAAAAATGACTAAGTATGGAATGGACAAGGCAACTGTTAGGTGGATTCATAACTGGCTTAGTGATCGGACTCAAAGAGTGGTCGTAAATGGCTGCACATCCAGTTGGAAGAATGTCTCAAGTGGGGTACCACAAGGCTCTGTTTTGGGCCCTGTATTGTTCAACATCTTTATCAATGATTTAGATGAAGGAATTGAGGGTAAACTGATCAAATTTGCTGATGACACAAAGCTAGGAGGGGTAGCTAATACTAGAGAAGAGAGAGAGAGGATTCAAAAAGATATAAATAAACTGGAGCAGTGGGCAGCAACTAACAGAATGGTTTTTAACAGGGAAAAATGCAAAGTACTACATCTGGGCAATAAAAATGAAAAAAGCATATACAAAATGGGAGGAATAGGGCTAAGTAACAGCACATGTGAAAAAGACTTGGGTATACTAATTGATCACAGACTGAACATGAGTCAACAGTGTGATGCAGCAGCAAAAAAGGCAAATACAATTCTAGGATGTATCAACAGAAGCATACAGTCTAGATCACGTGAGGTCATTATTGCCCTCTACTCCTCTTTGGTCAGACCTCATCTGGAATACTGTGTCCAGTTTTGGGCACCACATTTTAAAAAAGACATCAACAAACTGGAGCAAGTTCAGAGAAGAGCCACCAGAATGGTGACCGGTCTGCAAACCATGTCCTATGAGGAACGGTTGCAGGATTTGGGAATGTTTAGCTTGCAAAAAAGAAGACTGAGAGGAGACTTAATAGCTGTCTACAAATATCTCAAGGGCTGTCACATTGTAGAAGGATCATCTTTATTCTCATTTGCACAAGGAAAGACTAGAAGCAATGGGATGAAACTGAATGGGAGGAGACACAGATTAGATATTGGAAAAAACTTTTTGACAGTTAGGGTGATCAAGGAGTGGAACAGGCTGCCACGAGAGGTGGTAAATTCTCCTTCAATGGAAGTCTTCAAACAGAGGCTGGACAGACATCTGTCTGGGATGATTTAGAGAATCCTGCTTTGAGCAGGGGGTTGGACCAGATGGCCCAGGAGGTCCCTTCCAACTCTACCATTCTATGATTCTATGATCTTTTGCTGAAGGTAGACCTGAACACGGGATGAAATGCGCTGCTTTTGTAAGTCGATCCACTACTACCAGAATGGATGTCTTTCCCTTGGACTCTGGTAGATCTACAATAAAGTCCATTGAAATTGATCCCCACGGTCGTGTTGGGATGGCGAGAGGCTGCAATAGTCCCATAGGGGATGCACGTGGAGTCTTATATCTGGCACAGATGTCACAGGAATTAGCGTACTTCTTCACGTCTTCTTGAAAGTTCGGCCACCAAAAGAAACGTGACAAAAACTCCTGCGTTTTCTGTGTCCCTTTGTGTCCTGCAATTTTAGAATCGTGCACTAGTTGTAGGACTCTTAGCCGAGCTGCTTCTGGTACATATAGTCGTCGACCATCAGTCCATACTTGATTTTTAAAAAACAGATGCACATCCCTGATGGACGTGATAGAAACGAGTCTGTTTCGTATGCTGCCTTCAAATCTTCCAGCAAATCTCCATCATGTATTACTCCCAAGATCTTAGTATCTGCCACAATGGGTTTGGGTGTTGTTACAAGATTAGCTTCGCTTGAAAACATTCTGGATAATGCGTCTGCTTTCTTGTTACGAGAGCCTGGTCGATATGAAATTACAAAATTGAATTGATTCAAAAACAGACTCCAACGGGTCTGCCGAGGAGAGAGGCATTTTGCAGACCTGATAAACTCTAGATTGCGATGATCGGTCAACACCAAAATTTGTTGTGCAGCCCTTGGAGATGATGTTTCCACTCTTTGAATGCTGATATGATGGCGAGCAATTCTTTATTTCCCACGTCATAGTTCTTCTCGACTACAGACATACGTTGTGAGAAAAATGCACATGGATGCAGCAACTTCTTTTCCCCTGTCCTCTGAGAAAGGATAGCGCCGACCGCACAGCCTGAAGCATCCACCTCGATGATAAAAGCCAATTCAGGGTCAGGATGACGTAATATGGGAGCCATTGTGAATTTCCTTTTTAAACGAGAGAAAGCTTCTTGCGCTTGGAGTGTCCAGATGAATTTTGCTCCTTTTTTTGTTAATTGCGTGATGGGTAGCACGATTTCTGAAAAATTTTTAATAAAGCGTCTGTAAAAGTTGGCGAACCCCACAAAACGCTGAACTTCTTTCACATTTTTAGGGATAGGCCACTCAGTGATAGCTTGCGTTTTCTTAGCATCCATCCGTAATCCTTGAGGTGAAATGACGTATCCCAAGAACTGAATCTCTTCTCGATGGAATTCACATTTTTCTAATTTAATATATAACGAATTCCTCCTTAACCATTGTAGCACTTGTCTTACGTGCGTCTGATGTTCCTCCATAGAGTTTGAAAAGATCAGGATGTCATCTAGATAAACGACCATGAACTGATCCAACAGGTCTCGGAAAATATCATTTGCCAGGTGCTGGAAGGTAGCTGGAGCATTAGCGAGTCCGAAGGGCATCACTAGACTTTCAAAGTGTCCGTATCGGGTACGAAAGGCCGTTTTCCATTCATCTCCAGGCTTTATACGTACTAAATTGTATGCCCCACGTAAATCTAACTTAGTGAAGATCTTCGCACTTTGTACTCTTTCTAGGAGTTCTGGGATCAACGGTAGAGGATAACGATTTTTTACCGTGACTTTATTAAGCTCCCTGTAGTCCACTACTGGCCGTAATGTTCCATCCTTCTTTTTAACAAAGAATATAGAGGCTCCAGCGGGCGAAGATGATGGACGAATAAATTTTTTGCTTAGGTTTTCATCAATAAATTCTTTAACAGCCTTCAGTTCAGGACCCGCTAAAGGGTAGATAGTTCCAAACGGTATAGCCGCCCCGGGAGTAGTTCTATTGGTCAGTCGTATGGTCGATGCGGGGGAAGTGTATCCGCTCCCTTCTTGTCACAGACATCCAAGAAATCTTCATACACCGCTGGTAGCTGAGGCAATTCTGGATTTTGAACTGCTTCTAATGTGCATTCGCTTGGAAACTCCGTCTGAACTTCCTTTTCGGGGAAACTGATCTTTTTCATCTCCCAATCGATGATAGGATTGTGCTTCTGCAACCAGGGCAAACCTAAAATGATGGGAAAATGTGGAGAAGAAATAATTAGGAATGTCAACATCTCACGATGCTGCGGCTCAATATAGATCTCCCAAGGTCCTGTCTCATGATCCACTGGCCCCGAATTCAGTGGAGATCCATCTACCGTCTCCATCACAATAGGTGAACGTTTTTTCTGCATATCTATGCCATGATTTTGAGGAAATGCAGAATCCATGAACATCCCGCTGGCCCCAGAGTCGATCATGGCTGATGCAGTGATCCACTGGGAGTTAACCTTCAGTTTGATAGCTACAAAATAGTGGGATTCACGGCTCTCCTTCCTGGTAGGTGGAACTATGGATGATATGGACTGGATCTCATCTTTAGCATAATCAGTCTCTGAGATGAAAGACTCCTCGTCAGAAGAATAAGGATCCATTATAGCCGCCACCATTTTTCTTGAACAGTTTGTGGGACGACTTGGACAGTTAATAAGACATAGATAGACAGTACAGACATAGATTCACTTTAAATCTCTGTTCTCTTCGTTCTGCACTCACTCATCTCTGGATCGCATCCACTTGCATTCGCTCTAGTTCTGTATCTCGGACATTCCGGCTAGGCACTTCTTTAGTGACCGATGGCAGGGAGGAGTTATAAGAGTTAGTTGAACGATTCATGGAGGTCCACTTCTCTTGTCGTCATTCAGACAGACGGGTGTCAACCCGGATGCAATGCTTGATGAAATCATCCAGATCCGAAGGGGTCTCTCCACGGGCAAGTTCGTCCTTTACTGCACTAGAAAGTCCTCTTTTAAAGAAAGTTACCTTTGCTGCATTATTCCATTCAGTATCAACGGCCCACCTCCTATACTCCATAGCATACTCTGCGACGGGGCGTTTGCCTTGTCGTAATGCCAGCAACGTTGATTCAGCGGTAGCTGCATGGTTTGGGTCATCAAACATCTGCTGCATCGCTCGAATAAACTCGTTCAGATTGTCTAAACGTGCGTCCCGAGTCTCAATCAGAGGATTAGCCCAAGCAATCGCTTTGTGGGTTAACAGCATAATGATGCATAGCACCTTTGACCTATCAGTCGGAAACTGATTAGCATGTGTATCGAAGAACAGGCAATATTGATTAAAAAATCCACGAAATTTATCTCGATCACCGCCAAAACGAAAAGGTGGTAGCTTGGGGGGCGTGGCAGACGCTGAGACGGAAGCTTGTCCTTCTAGCTGTGTAATTCGAGCAGTCAACACTTGTACTGCATTCTGCAGATCTTGGATAGCTTGTTGGTGGTTCTGGACATTATGATCGCTTTGTGCAATAAATGCGTCCATCCGTGCTTTTCCATTCACCTGTTCGGTGTGCAAACTGGACATTGCACCCTGCAGTTTTCTGACACGTGTTTCCAAAGTTTCTGCTCCAGCGGCCTCCATTTTTGAGAGGCTGAGTATTCTGTCACGTTACTGGCGATACAGGACTGGAAGTCAGTGGCCGGAGCAGAAGTGTGCAGATGAGCGGACCAAGGAAGGACTTCTGGAAGTGCCGTATATGGCGGTGGTGGTTCACTATGTCGGCAGATGCCGGAGCCCGCCCGAGCACGGGCTGGCCGAGATCACACACAAGCACCAAGTCCGTTTAGGTGAATAGAGTTGGAGGTAGGAACAGCAGGGTTTCCACAAGAGACAGGAAGATGCCAGCAGGACACCTTCCAGATCAGGAGCTCAGATAATGCTTCACTCAGTTAGACTGAGCACCACAATATACTCAGCAACAGGAAGCTGCACAGGACCAGGTATATATAGCAGGTTCAATCAGTCTTAATCAGGGCGAAAACAATCAGCAGGGCAGGTGATGATCTCTATCCCAGACGAAGTTCATATGGTTTCAGGCTGAAGTTATTCAAGTTCCGAAATAGCTCCACAGCAAGGGAACAGACTAGCAAGCCATGGTTCATAGGTTCAGATCCTAACATACACTTTACAAAAAAGTGTGAAACATCTGAAAATATGTCTTATATTCTAGGTTCTTCAAAGTAGCCACCTTTTGCTTTGATTACTGCTTTGCACGCAGAAAAGGTGAACGGATGGACTCTACATGCCTGGTTCCCACCGTGAAGCATGGAGGAGGTGGTGTGATTGTGTGGGGGTGCTTTGCTGATGACACTGTTGTGGATTTATTCAAAATTGAAGGCATACTGAACCAGCATGGCTACCACAGCATTTTGCAGTGGCATGCTATTCCATACGGTTTGCGTTTAGTTGGACCATCATTTATTTTTCAACAGTACAATGACCCCAAACACACCTCCAGACTGTGTAAGGGCTATTTGACCAAGAAGGAAAGTGTTGGGGTGCTATGCCAGATGACCTGGCCTCCACAGTCACCAGACCTGAACCTAATCGAGATGGTTTGGGGTGAGCTGGACCGCTCACCACTTCAATTTTGAAAAAATCCCCAACAGTGTCACCAGCAAAGCACCCCCACACCATCACACCTCCTCCTCCATGCTTCACGGTGGGAACCAGGCATGTAGAGTCCATCTGTTCACCTTTTCTGCGTGCAAAGCAGTAATCAAAGCAAAAGGTGGCTACTTTGAAGAACCTAGAATATAAGACATATTTTCAGTTCTTTCACAGTTTTTTGTAAAGTGTAATGTATAATTCCACATGTGTTAATTCATAGTTTTGATGCCTTCAGTGTGAATGTACAATTTTCATAGTCATGAAAATACAGAAAAATCTTTAAATGAGAAGGTGTGTCCAAACTTTTGGTCTGTACTGTATATATATACACTGCTCAAAAAATAAAGGGAACACTTAAGCAACAGAATATAACTCCAAGTAAATCAAACTTCTGTGAAATCAAACTGTCCACTTAGGAAGCAACACTGATTTACAATCTATTTCACATGCTGTTGTGCAAATTGAATAGACAACAAAAGGAAATTATTGGCAATTATCAAGACACACTCAATAAAGTAGTGGTTCTGCAGGTGGGGACCACAGACCACATCTCAGTACCAATGCTTTCTGGCTGATGTTTTGGTCACTTTTGAATGTAGGTTGTACTTTCACACTCATGGTAGCATGAGACTGACTCTACAACCCACACAAGTGGCTCAGGTAGTACAGCTCATCCAGGATGGCACATCAATGCGAGCTGTGGCAAGGTTTGCTGTGTCTATCAGCTTAGTATCCAGAGGCTGGAGGCGCTACCAAGAGACAGGCCAATACACCAGGAGATGTGGAGAAGGCCGTAGGAGGGCAACAACCCAGCAGCAGGACCGCTACCTCCACCTTTGTGCAAGGAGGAACAGGAGGAGCACTGCCAGAGCCCTGCAAAATTACCTCCAGCTGGCCAGAAATGTGCATGTGTCTGCACAAACGGTTAGAAACTGACTCCATGAGGATGGTCTGAGTGCCCGACATCCACCGATGGGGGTTGTACTCACAGCCCAACATCGTGTAGTATGCTTGGCATTTGCCACAGAACACCAGGATTGGCAAATTCGCCACTGGCACCCTGTGCACTTCACAGATGAAAGCAGGTTCACACTGAGCACATGTGACAGAAGTGACAGAGTCTGTAGACGCCGTGGAGAGCGATCTGCTGCCTGCAACATCCTTCATCATGACCAGTTTGGCAGTGGGTCAGTAATAGTGTGGGGTGGCATTTCTTTGGAGGACCGCACAGCCCTCTATGTGCTTGATAGAGGTAGCCTGACTTCCATTAGGTACTGAGATTAGATCATTAGACCCCTTGTGAGACCATATGCTGGTGCGATTAACTCTGGGTTTCTCCTAATGCAGGACAATGCCAGACCTCATGTGGCTGGAGTGTGTCAGCAGTTCCTGCAAGATGAAAGCATTGAATCTATGGACTGGCCCGCCCATTCCCAGACCTGAATACGATTGAGCACATCTGGGACTTCATGTCTCGCTCTATCCACTAACATCATGTTGCACAACAAACTGTCAAGAAGTTGGCGGATGCTTTAGTCCAGGTCTGGGAGGAGATCCCCAGGAGACCATCTGCCTCCTCATCAGGAGCATGCCCAGGCTTTGTAGGGCGGTCATACAGGCACGTGGAGGCCACACACACTACTGAGCATCATTTTGACTTGTTTTAAGGACATTACATTCCACTTTAATTTTGTGGGTGACTCCAAATCCAGGCCTCCATTGGTTAATAAATTTGATTTCCATTGATGATTTTTGTGTGATTTTGTTTTCAGCACATTCAACTTTGTACAGAACAAAGTATTCAATGAGAATATTTCATTCATTCAGATCTAGGATGTGTTATTTGAGCATTCCAATTATTTTTTTGAGCAGTATATATTATATATAGTATATATATATATATATATGTATATATATATATATATATATACATATATATATATATGCTCATCAGGTGAAGTAAGTATTAAAACACCTCACCAATTTTCTAAGTAAATATAGTTCTAAAGGTGCTATTGGCCTGAAATTCTCAGTAGATGTTCGTAACAACCCATCCAATCCACACAGGGAAAGGAATCAAGCTATCGCTATCCATCAATTAAGTTATGTGTGATGCAGGGAAACGTACTGAACATATGAAAAAAGAGAGGAGCAAAAAGTCTGGAAAGTTCTGACATCAGATGAAATCTATCAGGATTAGTGTTGAGCGATAATATACCGCAAGTATCGGGTATCGGACGATATTAGCTCTATCGGCCTTTCGATACTTAGTTTCGATATTTTCCATATATCGTATACCGGAATCGGAAGTTCCCATAATTCTTTGAGAGGCAATGTGATTTTAGTCAGCCAATGAGGAATCCTGAGAAGTGTGGGCACATCCTGTACTGCTGCGGTCATGTTAACTAATGGCATGGCTGTGATTGGATGCTGAAATGATGTCAGAATGCACTATAAAAGGCGCCGCCGCCATTTTAGCGTCACTGTGCTGTGAATTCAGTAAGGGACAGAACGCTGCTGTGCTGACTCTGAGGGACAGTTAGAGATTGCGATTTAGTGTACTGTGCTGTAGACAGGCTAGCACCAACCGCTGTGTAAAGCTTCCTTTTGCCTGCAGTGTTGTTTTAACAGCTCTGCAAGGTGTGTGTGAGTGCAGGTGACGCTGCAGTTTGCTCTGCATGCAACGCTGTCTGTAGGCATCTGCACGTGTCACTCACAGACTCTTTTTTTTTTTCTTCAGTGTAATTCTTGCTGCTCCATGCAATTTAACTATTAGTGTGACGCGCTTCCATCCGTATCCAATACATTGGTTGCAAACACTATAGAAGTAGACAAAGGAGTAGCCTTTCACAGATTGTGAACAGTTGTGTTTCAGTGTTCACTTCAGTCTGTGTTTTTTATTTTTTGAGTGCACATCACGCTCCAGTTACTTGTTCAAGCACTGCTGCTTGTACTCTGCTGAGCGTGTCTCAGTGTCTCATCCTTTTCATTTATCTCCAATTGGTTCTGCTCCATTCCATTTAAAATATAATCTATTAGTGTGACGCGCTTCCATCCGTATCCAATACATTGGTTGCAAACACTATAGAAGTAGACAAAGGAGTAGCCTTTCACAGATTGTGAACAGTTGTGTTTCAGTGTTCACTTCAGTCTGTGTTTTTTATTTTTTGAGTGCACATCACGCTCCAGTTACTTGTTCAAGCACTGCTGCTTGTACTCTGCTGAGCGTGTCTCAGTGCCTCATCCTTTTCATTTATCTCCAATTGGTTCTGCTCCATTCCATTTAAAATATAATCTATTAGTGTGACGCGCTTCCATCCGTATACAATACATTGGTTGCAAACACTATAGAAGTAGACAAAGGAGTAGCCTTTCACAGATTGTGAACAGTTGTGTTTCAGTGTTCACTTCAGTCTCTGCGTAATAACCACACTTAGGCCTTATAACTTTTCTGACTTTCTTTATCAATCTACCAAGATGAAGAAGTCAGTGAGTAAGGCACGTGGTCATGGCCGTGGAGTTTCACAGGGAGAGGACGTGGGGATTCTGTGGCTGCTGCCGCCCTCAGTGACACAGCATCCACCAGTTTTACCCATGAGCGTTCCTTTATGCGCACTGTGGTAGGAGCTCGGCGTGCCCCCTGCTGCGGGAAGAACAAATTGAAGCCGTTGTTGGTTGGATGGCAGCCAATGCATCGACTTCAATTCCTTCCACCTCCTCTCAGGAACACAACACTGTTGAGCAACCATCTGTCTGTTCACCGCCTGTCAAATTGCCCAGGCAGTCAGAGAGTTCTGTACAGGAGCCAGCTGAGTCTCTGCTTCTGTTCTCAGAATCTGTTGGCTCGCAAACACGGGCACAGGCAAGCAGCATTCTGCAATTTGAAGAAGAGGGAGTATGCAGTGATGCGCAACAGCTGTGTCTCTCTCAATCTGAAGAGGCGGGTGAGCCAGTGCCGATGGACAGCACACCGCAGAACGCATCTTATGATGATGATGAGACTCAGGTGCCAGGTTTTGTGGAGCATGGTGCTGCCCAGACCATCCAACAGCAGCAGGTGTTGGAAGAGGGTAGTGGAGATGATGAAGTCCGAGACCCAACATGGTGTGAGCAACAGGAAGGTGGTGGGAGCATCTCTGAGGAAGAGATTGTCCCAACGGTACAAAGAGGAGGGAGAGGTAGGCTGCAGACTCGCTTGCCTGTAGCCTCCAGTTTGGCACCTGTTGGGAGCAGTTCTCTTAGAAATGTCAAAATTGGCGCTCCCATGACTTGCACTGCGTGGTCCTTTTTTGACAGACTTGTAGATGATATTTGCTATGTTCAATGCAAGCTGTGTAAGCAAAAAGTTAAAAGAGGTAAAAATATCAGTAACCTGAATACCACAAATATGTGGAAACATGTACGGACAAAGCACGTAGCTGAGTTACAAAGACACACTGTAGATGTAGGCCAACCTACAGCAGCACCTACATCTTCAGGTCGTGTTCGAGCCTCTACCTCCAGCTCACACACACCTGGTTCGGCTTCCTCACAGGATCTCCATGGAAGAACCTCGGTCCCTGTTGTCCATAGACAAACTGTTATTCCACCCACAGCAGCAAGTTCACAGTCATCGTCACACTCCCAGAACAAAAACAGCCATCGGTACCACAGGCATGGGATAAAAGACGGCCATACTCGGCAAACCATCCACGAGCACAGGCTCTGAATGCTGGCATTGCAAAACTCCTGTCCCTTGAAATGCTGTCATTCAGGCTGGTGGAGACTGACAGTTTCAGGAACTTTATGGCATTGGCAGTCCCACAATATAATGTGCCAAGCCGATTTTATTTCTGCAGGCAAGCTGTCCCTGCTCTGCAAAAACATGTCGAGGGAAACATTAAACATGCGCTACTAAACGCCGTCAGTAGCAGGGTCCACCTGACCACCGATGCGTGGACCAGTACCCATGGCCAGGGACGATACCTTTCCCTCACTGCCCATTGGGTCAATGTTGTGGAGCCGGGTACAGATCTTGCCAGTGGCGCTGTACGTGTTCTGCCAACTCCAAGGATTGCAGGAATCCAGTCTGTACACATTGATTCCTCCTCCTACTCCAGTTCCTCAGAATCATCGCTGCACGAGCCGTCACGGTATACCTCCACATGGACCCGTGAACGCTTACCTGTTGCGACCGATATGAGCACAGCCGTGGCCAAACGTCAACAGGCCGTCCTGAAATTAATTTCCATGGGGAATCGAAGCCACACAGCGCAGGAGCTCTGGGATGCCATCAAGCAGGAGAGCGACGTGTGGTTAAAGTCAGCTAATCTCCAGCCAGGCTTGGTAGTGTGTGACAATGGCCGAAATCTGGTGGCAGCTCTGGGCCTTGGCAACCTCACTCACATACCATGTCTGGCACATGTGCTCAACTTGGTCGTGCAGAGTTTTTTGAGGGACTATCCGGATCTTGATGCACTGCTGCACAAGGTCCGCCTAGAGTGCGCTCACTTGCGACGTTCCAGCATGGCCAGATCGCGCATTGCAGCTCTGCAAGTCAGATTTCGCCTTCCTGAACATCGCATCATATGTGACGTACCCACCAGGTGGAATTTCACGTTACATATGTTGGAGCGGTTGTGTGAGCAGCAGCCAGCAGTAATGGAGTATCAGCTGCAACAGGCGCAATCAACTCGCAATTTGCGCCGTTCACACTTCACCACTACTGAGTGGGCCTCTATGAAGGACATCTGCGACGTTTTGCGTGCGTTTGATGTCTCAACGCGGATGGCGAGTGCAGATGATGCACTAGTCAGCATGACTGTCCCCCTTATCTGCCTGCTTCAGAAATCACTGAAAGCACTAAAGGAAGAGGTTTTGGAAGAGGTGGAGGATGAGGAGTCACAAATTCAATTACCTTCAGGACAGTCAGCGCAACGTGGTTCCTCACAAAGGGCTGGGCAGGGCTCACTTTGTGAGGAGGATGAGGAGGAGGAGGAGTCAATGGAGGAAGAAGAAATCCCTACAGAGGAAGGACACAACGCTCTAGTCAGTATGTAGAGCGAGGGTGGGGTGATGCAGAGGAGGCAGAGATGACGCCTCTTCCAGAGGACAGCCTTTGTTGGCCAGTTGGGAGTCTGCAGCACATGGTTGATTTCATGCTTCAGTGTCTGAGAAACGACCGCCGCATCGCCCACATTCTCACCACGTCAGATTATTGGGTGTACATCCTCCTAGACCCTCGCTACCGGGACAACTTACAAACCCTCATCACACCGGTGAACCGGGACCGTAAAATGCAGGAGTACCAAGACACACTGGTGCAATCCATACTGTTGTACATTCCAGCCGAGAGAGCTGCTGCTGCTGCTACTGCTTTACAAAGCAGCTCTGTGCGTCGAGGCAGTGTAGACACCTCTACAACAAGAGGGAGCACAAGCAGCGCCTCTGCACAGGGCAAGAGCTGTATGTTACAAATGTGGAAAAGTTTTGTGACAGAACCAGCAAGGTCTACACCATCCGAGACGGCTCCAGTCACCAGGAAGAAACGTTTCCGTAAGATGGTGACAGACTACTTGGCTTTCCCTCTAAGTGTACTCCCAGATGCCTCTTCCCCTTTCAAATTTTGGGTCTCTAAGTTGGATACATGGCCAGAGCTTAGCCAGTATGCATTGGAGGTGCTGGCTTGCCCTGCTGCCAGTGTATTATCTGAGCGTGTCTTTAGTGCTGCAGGTGGTGTAGTAACAGACCGTCGCATGCGACTATCCTCAGAGAATGTAGACCGACTTACTTTTCTGAAAATGAACAAGGCATGGATCTCACCTGAATTTGCCTGTCCGTTTTCAGATTAAATAACTGTTTGGCAACGTTTTCCATGTCTCCTGTTATGTTCATCTTTCTACCACCTGAACTCTACTCCCTGGGCTACAACACCGCCATTTGTTGCTCGTAAGTAATTGGCAGGGGTACTGACTCATGGCCAGCCTGGTTACAGCACGACAGCTGTTTCCTGGCAGTGTGAACGTCAATTATCCTCCAATAAGTTGTGCTGTCGTGTTGCATTCAGGTTAGCCGACTCTATGGTGCCTGCAGTTTAGGTGATTCCTATGTGTGCTGTGGGATATGTAAATAAAGGCGGTTTCCATTGTGACAATAGGACAAGCACCCACTGTAGGATTGTGTGATTCGGTAACTGCGGACGGCTTGCGTCCTGTCAACTTACATTTTCATGGGTGCGTTCTTCTACCCGTCCGGGGTCCAGTACCGTCAACTGGTTCTCCCCAGTGCCTTTGGCCTAGGTGCCTCCAGCTCCGTATCCGAGTTCCAGCAACGTCTGCTGGTCCTTGGTAGTGCTTTGGAGCACAGGTACCTCCTGCTTAGTAACCGTGTCACAGTAACGTCAGCTGGTACTCGGTTGTGACATTGCCTCTTTTCCTTCTGCTACCCGTCCGGGTTCCAGCACAGTCAGCTGGTCCTCGTTACTTCCATTGTCTCTTGCTCCATCTGATACCCGTCAGGGTTCCAGTAACGTCAGCTGTTTCTCGGAAATTAGACGACCTTAAAGACCACCCAGAAGAAGATGACGAGCATGAAGCCAACCAGCGTGAACACCATCACAAAGAAAAAATAAAAGATTACCCAGAAGAAGATCACCAACAGGACAAAGAAGGTTAAGACAAACTACAAGATACAGAACAAGAGACAGAAGAACAATAAGCAGAAGATCAAAAAGCAGAAGAACATGAAGTATAAGACCAAAATGAAGAGCAAAATATATGCTCTAAATTCTAAGCAGAAGAAGACTAAGCAGTGTATGGGGGTGAGTCCGTTCCTCCTCGTGGTGCCCTGGAAAATGTCTGCTGCTGCAGGCTAAACTGAACACGGACAAATACTGTTGTAATTTAAATCTTTTGTGACAGCAAGAACGGAAGGATGAACAATTCATACTTTTACAGATTACAAGTACAGGAATCTCTGTCACAAATAAGAATATGATGAAGAAGATGAAGAGGAAGAAGATGAAGAATTTGAATATGAAGAAGATTAATTAGTTTAATAATAACAA
Organism: Oophaga sylvatica; assembly: GCA_033576555.1. Lineage (NCBI taxonomy): Eukaryota > Metazoa > Chordata > Amphibia > Anura > Dendrobatidae > Oophaga > Oophaga sylvatica. The sequence goes on from JARQOD010008506.1 coordinate 34,730, forward strand.
TATGAGTAATGTAAACAAAAACATGAATAGCAAGAAGTTTAAGAAGAAGATTAAGAAGGTGAAGATGAAGAATAATTTGATGAGAAAGATGATGCTGCTGCTGAAGATTATGAAGGAGAAAGTGTGGCACTGGCAAAAGTTAAAAAGGTGAAGAGCATGGAAGTTGTGAAACATACATATTTGCCAAAATAGAAAAAAGGTTAACAACATTGTCAATTTGTTAGTCAATCCAAACGTATTTCCAAAAAAAATATATTAATGCTATTCCAATGCGTTGGGTTAAACATGTATGCCTTTATTATCTCCTCAACCTCCCCCAATACATTCTACATTAGTCTTTGTTGTTTTCCTTCATGTACAATTAACCAACAAGGCAAGAATGTTTTTTTTAATGTCGATATTTGGTTCCCATAGACTTACATTGGATTCCGGTATCGGAATCGGATATCGACGATATTTAGTGATATCGGCGATACCATTCCGATCCGATATTTTTAGATATCGAGCAGTATCGCTCAACACTAATCAGGATTTAGAAAGCAATCCTGCCACTTAGTGACAA
>JARQOD010008507.1:0-35286 GCA_033576555.1 Oophaga sylvatica
AAAAGGAGACTGTTTAGTGGAGGCACTCTGAGAGTTGTTATACGAGAACTCAGCTAATGGAAGTAGATCCACCCAATCATCCTGTAGGTGGCAGATAAAGCAGCGGAGATACTGCTCCAGGGTTTGATTGGTTCGTTCGGTCTGTCCATTAGTCTGGGGATGAAAAGCAGAAGAAAGGTTTACTTTAATGTCCAATGCTGCACAGAAATTTTGCCAAAACCTAGAAGTGAATTGCACCCCTCGATCCGAAATAACCTCATCCGGTACTCCATGTAAGCGAAACACATCTTTAATCATCAAATCTGATGTCTGTTTTGCAGTGGGTAAGCCGACACAAGGGATAAAATGAGCTGCCTTTGTTAGACGGTCAACCACCACTAGAATGGTGTTCTTCCCCTGAGAGGTTGGTAACTCCACAATGAAGTCCATAGAAATGGATCCCCACGGGCGGGACGGGGTGGGAAGAGGCTGTAACAGACCAGTTGGTGAGGAGCGAGGTGTTTTGCATCTTGCACAGACCTCACATGAAGTGACATAATTCAAAACATCCTTCCTGCAAGTGGGCCACCAAAAGAAACGAGAAAGAAATTCCTGTGTCTTTAGAATTCCTCTATGCCCAGCTATCTTGGAATCGTGAATGAGTTGCAATACTCTTAATCTGACTGTTTCAGGAATATACAGACGTTGTCCCTGAATCCACACACCATTCTTAAAGACAAGACTTACGTCCCTTGGGGGTTGTGCCAAAAAGGAATCCGCATGGTATGCTTCCTTGATGTCCTTAAGTAGGTCTTGATTATGAATTACTCCTAGGAATCTAGAGTCAGGAAGAATAGTCTTAGGAGGAGTAATTGGACGTGTCTCTGCTGAGTAAATCCTAGAGAGTGCATCAGCCTTTCCATTGCGCGATCCTGGTCTATAAGAGATGATAAAATTAAATTGGTTTAAGAAAAGATTCCAGCGAGCCTGGCGAGGAGTCAGGCACTTAGCCGACCTGATAAACTCAAGGTTACGATGGTCTGTCAGGACGACTATTTGCTGTGCAGCTCCCTGAAGAAGGTGTCTCCATTCTTTGAAGGCGGCAATAATGGCCAACAACTCTCTATTGCCCACATCGTAGTTCCTCTCAGCCGAAGACAACTGCTGGGAAAAGAAGGCACAGGGATGCAAGACATTCTTCTCACCTGTTCTCTGAGAGAGTATAGCTCCAACGGCACAGTCTGAAGCATCCACCTCTATTATGAAGGCAAGCTCGGGTTGGGATGTACTAGGATAGGTGCAGTGGTAAATTTATCTTTTAGACGGGAAAATGCTTCCTGGGCTTGGGAGTCCAGGAAAACCTAGACTCTTTCCGGGTAAGTTGAGTGATAGGTGACACTACCTCAGAGAAATTTCTAATGAAACGTCTATAGAAGTTGGCAAACCCGATGAAGCGCTGTACCTCCTTCACATTTCTAGGACTTGGCCAATCCTTGATGGCTTGGGTTTTGCTTCCATCCATACTAATTCCTTGTGTAGACAGTACATACCCCAGAAATTGAATTTCGGTCCTATGGAATTCACACTTTTCAAGTTTGATGTAAAGATGATTTTGTCTTAGACGTTCCAAGACCATTCTCACATGTCCATGATGTTCCTCTGTGGAGTTAGAAAAAATTAGAATATCATCCAAATAAATTACCACGAATGTATCTAGGAGATCCCTGAAGATGTCATTCACCAAGTGTTGGAAAGTGGCTGGGGCGGTACTCAGACCAAAAGGCATAACTAGATATTCAAAGTGTCCATAGCGTGACCTGAATGCAGTCTTCCATTCATCCCCAGGTCTAATACGGACTAAGTTATAGGCCCCACGAAGATCTAGTTTAGAAAAAATTTTGGCATGTCGCACTCTCTCCAATAACTCAGGGATTAAAGGCAATGGATAACGGTTTCTAATAGTAACCTTATTGAGTTCCCTATAGTCTACGCAAGGTCTCAGAGATCCATCTTTTTCTTTACAAAGAAGATGGGTGCACCTGCAGGAGATGAAGAGGGGCGTATGAAGCCCTTGGCTAGATTTTCATCTATGTAATCCTTTAAAGCCTTTAGCTCGGGCCCCGCCAGGGGGTAGATCTTACCAAAAGGTATCTCTGCTCCAGGCAATAATTCAATTGGACAATCATATGGACGGTGAGGAGGAAGCTGGTCAGCGTTCTTCTTGTCACATAAATCCACATAGTCCTGGTATACAGCTGGTAGTTCAGGGACTGACATGATTCCTTTAGGAACAGAACAAGCTGAAACTTTTGGACTCATTTGTTTCTCTGGAAAGTGTAATTCCTTGGTCTCCCAGTTAATGGTAGGATTCTGAGCCTGCAGCCATGGTAGCCCTAGAATAATGGGAAAGTGGGGAGAAGAGATAAGCATAAAGGACAGTTTCTCTTGATGATCTTTACCCATAAGAACCCTCAAAGGCTCTGTTTCCTGATCCACTGGTCCAGAGGTCAGCAGGGAGCCATCCACAGTTTCCATCTGTACTGGAGTAGCCTTCTTCACTGAACGTATTCCCTGTTTCAGAGCAAAGGAGACATCCATAAAATTTCCACTTGCCCCTGAGTCGATCATAGCAGAGCTAGACACCCAAGCTGAGTCAACCCAGAGTTTGATGGAAAGAAAGCAATGAGAATTGTTTTTCTTACAACTCAGCTGGGACACCGCTGAGGAAACTTGAAAAATGGCAGCGTTTACACAGTCAACGTCCTCAGAGGTAACGGAGTTTAAGTCCGAGAAATCAAGATCTGTTGCTGCAGATCTCTCTGGAGCCTGAGGCTCGGACCTGACAGATCCCCTCTCGCAACACTCACAATGAATGAGTGCTGCAGTAGTCTTACGAGAACGGCTGGGGCAGTTTATAATGAAGTGCCCTGACTTACCACAATAGAAACATAGATTCTCCTTAAAACGATGTTCCTTGCGTGCATCACTAACCCGTCGTTGTAAAGAGTCTACCTGCATGGGTTCAGGTTCAGGTTCCCGTGTAATCCTACTCAAAGGTTCCTTAGCTGGAGAGGAAGGTAGGAAAAGGTTAGTACGATTGCTTTCGAACCATCTCTCTTGCCTGCGTTCAGTCAGACGAGTATCAATACGGATGCAGTAGTTAATAAAGTCACCTAACGCAGTGGGAGGGTCGGCACGAGCAAGTTCATCCTTAATCAGTGGAGATAACCCCTTTCGAAAAATAGATTTTTTGGCGGAACTGTCCCAGGTGGTATCAAGGGCCCATCTCCTGAAATCCAAGGCATATTCAGCTACCGAGTGCTTACCTTGGCGCAAAGCTAACATGGCTGCTTCAGCTGTTGCACCTCGATTGGGGTCATCAAACACCTGCCCCATGGCTGAAATAAAATCATCAAGGTGATTCAAACAATCATCCTCAGTCTCATCAGAGGGTTTGCCCACATTAAAGCCTTGTTAGTAAGCAACATAATTATAGTAAGCACCTTAGATCGTTCAGTGGGAAATTGTGAAGCATGTGCAGAAAAAAAAAAATTGCATTGATTAATAAATCCCCTGAATTTCTCACGTTCACCGCCAAAACGAAAAGGGGGCAACTTGGGAATTCCAGCACTCGGGGCTACGGCAGGAGCCTGGACTCGCCCCTCTAGAACCTCAATCCTGGCTCGCAAATCCTGGGTAGTCTGTCCAACCACTTGCAAATTGTGATTATTGAGGTCCTGTAGATTTGTAAAACGGGTCTTTATATTCTGCAAATCTGCAAGGATATTATCAGTCACTCCGCAAAGTTCCTTTATGCGGGCCTCCATTTTCCAGATCTTTTAAGACAGGATTACTGGAAGAAGAGGAGAGAGAAAAAAAAACAATAGTGTTCACCTGTGGCAACACTGCAGAGAGAAAAAAAAATTAAGGAACTGCTCACCTGGAATGGTTGTGAGAAGTCACAACCACTGTCATCACAGAAAGTACAACCGGACGTCTGATATCCACAGTACAGCAGACACAGCCTTCCAGACCCAGCAGACACTAACGTTTTGGTTTCAGAATCTTGTAATGTATGTAGTACAGTTCATATAGCGTCTTGTGCTTGGGTGCGATGAAAACACAGGAGTCACAGGTTTGATATAGAAAAGTCCTGTATTACTTCATACAAGTTGGCAGAAATAGTCACACAGTTTGCAGACACAGAAACAGGAGACACAGCAGGCCAGAGTAATCCAAGCTCAGCAATCACTCTCCAATACAGATTCAGGATCTTCTTCTCTGTTACCGTAAGTCCATGCAAACGTGGGTCTTTCAAAGAGCAGGTTCAGAGTCCACAAGTGCTTCAGAGTTCCTCAGTAGGAATAGCTGGAGTACAAGGTCCAAGGCTTACAGGAGTCAAGTCACAGGTTCACTGCAGGCTAGATTCTGAAGCACTGATTGCTCAGCTGTGGCTGCTTAAGAAGCAAAGGAGAGAATCAGGGTGGGAACATGCAAGCTGGAAACTCCATTTTGACTGAGGGCAAGATAGCTGCAGCAAGACAGAAAGTAAAATGGCTGACGAACAAACTGAGTTTCAGGAATATATACATAGAACCTTACAACATGTTTGGGGGCTTTCTATTATCTTTGGGTTCTGCTCCGGGCAGATAGCTTTCCTATATCTATCTTTAGGTGTAGTTAGTTTCTCAGGCTGTGACGAGGCGTCTAGGACCAACGTAGGAACGCTCCACGGCTGCCTCTAGTTGTTGTGGTTAGTCAGGGTACTGCAATCTCATAGATTCCAACTGCTCTGGTGTATTGCCTTTTTTGCCTGCACTCCTCAGCTACCGAAACATAACAGTGAACACCCTGTTCATGGCTACAATTCTTAAACCTGCTAGGCCCTTCCCTTTTGCTTTGAAGCACGCATATTAACTGGCCTGCAATTTATATGGAGCAGGAAATACTGGCCTGAGTTTGAGCTAGTTAGCATATGACTGACCATCTTATTCAGACACTGGCCTAGACCAATTAGCATGTTAAAGCCCTATTGATTCATAGTGGACATCAAAACTGGTCGTACTGAATATGCTAATAGGCACTGTGTAGTTAAAAGTCTGTGGCTGTGTGAACTGACAAAATGGAGGCTGCTATAGGCCCTATACAAAATGGTGGCGGTCCCGACCTCACAGGAACTTATTACGGAGAGGCAAGAAACAGGAGGCCCTATACCTGCTCACTGGGGAGAATCTGGATGTGCACCCTTCACCGTACAGTGCCCCGGGATGTTCCTGCACTAACTCCAGTAAAGGTACCAAAGTGACTTGTGTGTGTTCCCCTTTATTGTTCCTATCCTGCCGGATCCCCTCCATCCTGCATCCCTACCCATACGCTGCCCTGACGGCCCGCTCCACCTGTGGAGAGCGATTCCATCTAGCTGCCATAACATCGGCCTCAGTGGACTGCTGCAGCGCTGGTGAACCTCACCAGACTCCACAGGTGGCGTCACGATTCAATCGACATTATCCCCTGTAAATACAACCCCTTTCTGGTGAGTCCCAGGGCCACGGACCGAGCTGCAGCTACCGTGAAATCCCCCATAGCAATTGACGGCTCGGTGCCAGGTACCTCACGGCCCTGGCGGGCGACTCATCAACAACCTCTCTTTCCAGATTGTAGCATGCAGACGCCTTAATCACCCTTTTTGAAGAATAGGTATCGGTACACACTTATTTCTTAACCCTGAAAAACAACGGGATAAGGCATCAGCCTTAGGTTATGTGCACATGGATCGCCCGCCAGGACAGTGGGATACTCGGTACCGGGCCGGTGTATTGAAGGGATGTGTTACACGGCAGTGACCCGGTTCGTAGCCCTGGGCATCCAATAAAAGAGTAATATTTACAGGGGATGTTTATTGATTGTAGTAAGGTATTCGTGACGCCACTTGTGGTATCTGGTCAGAGATGACCAGCGCTGCAGTGCAGATCCTCTGAGACTGATGGTGTGATGCAACAGAGTTGGAATAGCTTCCCACAAGTGAAGCTGGTGGTCTCAGGGCAGGTAGATGTTGTACTATTAGAGTAATGGTACTGAGAGATGTAGCTGAGTGTAGTAGGTGACGCTGGAACAAACTGAGAAACAATCAGTGAGTTGCAGTTTCCAAAGCTTTACTTATAGTTTTGCAGGCAAAGTATCCAGGGCATTGAGTACAGCTGGTGCTGAAGTCGGCCAGCCTGAAAGCAATTTGGAATCCCCTTATTTCAGGTGGGATGTGAGGTCTCCTTTCTAGCTCTGTTCTCTGAGGCACTGGCTGCTATAAGCTCCGTCCAAGTTCCTCTCTCTCTGTCTCTTGTTTAAGTAGAACTTCACTCTCATAACAGGCAGCTGTAACCTGTTTCAGGAATCACTCTCTATGAGTCTCCGGCTAAGATGTGCTGCTGCTTTGTTGAAGAGTCTTAATTGGGACAGAGAACCTACTGTCCTCTGCCCTCCGGATTCTGCTGCTGGGACTTTACTTCACCCTCTCAGCCTCGGACTCCGGGGGTCCGGTGTCTGGCGCTCAGACCTGGGGATGAGCTCTCTATAGCCACTCTGTCCCCAGCTTATCTCTCCACGTCTGTCCTCTCTCGTCCCTCCAGCTAGACTCCAAACTCCTCCCCCAGCCAGAATATTCCAGAGAAGCTCTCCTGAAAATCAGGTGTTAGAGCTCCTCCTTCTGGTCTGGAGTAGGAAAGGTGTTGTATGCTGTGTTACCTGCTAAAGGGATCCTTCTTTGCTTTCAGGCATGACATCACTCTTCCCCTGGAGGGAGGCAAGGTCACTGTGGCAACCAAACTCCTGGGGTGCCACACACACGTTGCGGATTTGCCTGTGGAATTTTCTGCGCAGATTCTGCCTCTCTTGGCAGAAAACACAGGTAAAAATCCGCAAGTTTTTGATGAGGATTTTCATGCGTTTTTTTCATGCTGATTTGTATGCGTTTTTGTAAGCTAAATAAAGATATGTTATTTAACAAAAAAAAGAATTGTGATGTCATTTCTTTGTCCAACCTCTTCTTTTACATACTCCATTGAATACCATATCATCATATGCCATGTTCACATATAATGTTTACGCACAAAACAAAGAGAATATCTATAGATAGACAAAAAATTCACTGCAGCACATGTGCATGAATCTAGGCCATGTGAAAACACAGAAAAACATTAAAACCCTCGATTTAAACAAATTTCTCAAAAATTTTTAAAAAAAAAAATTTTTTTTTCAAAAATTTTTTTTTACTTACAGTAATAGATGAAAATGAAGGTTCTTAGCGCATAAATTGGCCAACTCATGTATGCCCATCAACCACGGCAAGGTGACCTCCCTCTGATGGGTCCCTGCTCTACACTACAAGCCACTTCTGGGTCACCAACCTATAACTTTAGACAAACATGTCACTACTGGGCTAAGCCTACAATTTATGGGCTGGTAGAGCTGATTGTGGCACCTGGAAGGCCAATGGGAGGAGTGCAGATTAGCCTGGAGGCAGCCAGCATCCAGATATTTAAACAAGCAAAGAAAAACCGATCAGCACCTCCTAGTGTGAACATGTGCAAGCTGCGAGGACTGCACAATATAGACAAAAAATTCACTGCAGCACATGTGCATGAATCTAGGCCATGTGAAAACACAGAAAAACATTAAAACCCTCGATTTAACCCTGCTGTTCTGTTCGGGTTTACTATACACTTGTTATGTTCGGGTCATTTTTGACCCGAACCTATTAAAATGTTGTTTTGAGCCACTGAAAAGTTCTTTTTGAATACCTGTTGCATTATTATACTGTGTGTGATCATAGTTGTTCATTATCAAAGAAAAATTGAATAAAAAAACTTAATTTTTTTAAATTTTGTGTTGATTAATGTAAAACAGCCTAATTGCATTTTACACCAAAGTAACAAACTTGTGCTTAAATAATCAACTATATCTTTTACAACAACATCAACAACAACAACTTTAGGTAACTATTAGTACAACTAACTTAAAACTAAAATAAATTTTAACAGTATAAAAGCATTTTGAAAAAAAATAGTAAAAAATAATCAGAAAAAAAAAAATTTCAGTTTTTTTCAAAAAAAGGTTTCTACTAATCTATTTTTTTTTCAATCCACGTTTTCGCATCATTTTTGCAAAACTTCAACAGTCATAAATACCACGGGTACCATGTATTCAAAGCTGTGAGGTAAACTCTGTGTGCAGCTCCAGACTCCAGCTCCTCTCTCCAACAGCCTTGGAATGTCTGACTGAACTACTATACTGACAAGATTAGGGCGGAGACACACAGGCACCTTCTGCAAGGCTAAGATAACACACAACAAAATACATTCTCATTAGCTTGTCAGTTCACAAGGAAAAGAAACTATTTTCTTTTGCAATCTTGAAAACTGAATTGATTTATTTGTAGAGGAACAGCAGACCTTTAGATACAGCAATAAAAATTGTACTGAAAGACAATGCGTATGGTTTGTACTGAAATCATTTGTATACATGTATCCATCCATTTATGTCCATATGTGCACCTAAAGCAACTAGATAACTTGATAAACAATAGTAGATGCAATAAGTAGTCTCAAAATAAACTAAAAATCCTTTGTTTTACTCAAAAAATGGCTGTAGATTAGTATAAAAGGCTAACGGGTCATTTTTGACCCGAACATAACAAGTGTATAAAAAACTGTAGCGCAAAAAGTAAAGCACCGAAAAAAAAAAATAAAGTACCCTTAGGCTAAGTGCACACGATCAGGAATAATTGCGTTTTTTTCGCGGTTTTTCCGCTATTTTCCGCGGTTAAACCGCGAACAAAACGCAAGCATTAAGCATTCTATACGTTTTAATTGATTCCGCATGTTTTGTACACATGTTGCGTTTTTTTTCCGCGAAAAAAACGCTTAGCGGAAAAAAAAGCAACATGTTCATTAATTTAGCGTAACCGCGGTGATTCCGCCGCCATAGGAATGCATTGAACCGCTTACTTTCCGCATGTGGCTATGCCATATGCGCAATGTAGGGGTTCAGTGCGATGGTACCAGGGTCTGGAGCAGAGGAGACTCTCCTCCAGGCCCTGGGTACCATATCCCTGGTAAAACAATAATTAAAATAAAAAATAATGATATTCTCACCTTCCGGCGGCCCCCGCAGCCTTCCCGCGGCCCCCGCAGTCTTCCCGCCTTCAGCGACGCTCCCGGCAACTTCCGGTCCCAAGAGTCCTTTGCGAGAATCACCCAGATGGCATAGCGGTCTCGCGAGATGCACGTCATCGGTGTGATTTGTCGCAATGCATCCTTGGGACCGCGAGTTGCCGGGAGCGTCGCTGAGAGGCGGGAAGGCTGCGGGGGCCGCCGGAAGGTGAGAATTCATTATTTATTATTTTTTTATTATTTTTACATTAGATCTTTTTACTATTGATGCGGCATAGGCGGCATCAATAGTAAAAAGTTGGTCACACGTGTCAAACATTATGTTTGACTCGTGTGACTAACCTGTCAATCAGTTTTCCAAGCGATGCTACAGATCGCTAGGAAAACGCTAGCATTCTGCAAGCTAATTACGCTTGCAAAACGCTATTATTCTGGCGGGAATCAGCATAAAAAAAACGTGCGTATTTCCTGCGGGAGAAGTGCGGGATTGCCGCGGAAATTTCTGCGGCAATTCCGCAACGTGTGAACTTAGCCTTAGTATGAACCCCGTAAATTAGGAAAATAGAAGGAACCACAAGTTTCAAAATCAAAAAATGAATGAATAAAATAATATCTAATTTCCAAAACGGGTCATTTTTGACCCGAACAGAACAGCAGGGTTAAACAAATTTCTCAAAATTTTTCAAAAAATTAGTTTTTTTAAAAAAATTTTTTTTACTTACAGTAATAGATGAAAATGAAGGTTCTTAGCGCATAAATTGGCCAATTCATGTATACCCATCAACCATGGCAAGGTGACCTCCCTCTGATGGGTCCCTGCTCTACACTACAAACCACTTCTGGGTCACTTACCTATAACTTTGGACAAACATGTCACTACTGGGCTAAGCCTACCATTTATGGGCTGGTAGAGCTGATTTTGGCACCTGGAAGGCCAATGGGAGGAGTGCAGATCAGCCTCGAGGCAGCCAGCATTCAGATATTTAAACAAGCAAAGAAAAACCGATCAGCACCCAATTTATGTGCTAAGAACCTTCTTTCTAAGATGCGCCAATTCTGGCACTTAGCCTCTCTCTTCCCACTGCCCTGTAGCGGTGGCATAAGGGTAATGAGGGGTTGATGTCACCTTTGTATTGTAAGGTGACATTAAGCCCTGCTTAGTAATGGAGAGGGTCAATAAGACACCTATCCATTACTAATCCTATAGTTGTTAAATGGTTAAATCAAGACACAGCTAGAGTAAAGTATTTGAATGAAATGAAATAAAACACAACACATTTTCCCATCTGTATTGTACTCCTAATTCCTGCGACGCCCTCGATCACCTGCAAAAAAATAAAATAATAAACAAACACAAATACTCCCTGTTCCGATGTAATCCATTTAATAACGAATGTCCCACAACGATCTCCCCTATAGAGCTGTCACATCAGGAGATGCAAATTACAAAAAACTGACCGTCACATCCAAACATAGATCAAGTGTGAACAGGTGCTTAACCTAGAGTCACCAACTCATACATACTCAAACAAAAAGGAAAAATAAATTGCATCACTGCCTTTTAAAATATGAAAAATTGAGAAAGCTTAGCGCGTAAAATGGCCAATTTATGTATACCTGGAAGCCACGTTAAGGTGTCTCTCTTTTCCAGGTCCTAACTAATGCCAATCCTCGAGTAGAAAAAAGTCTTATCTGTATGTGAACTTATGAAACCTCTGTCTGTGGTTTCTTTCCCCGCTGTGTCTTGCCTTGTGTTCTCTCTGAACCACTTTCTGCCTCTTCTCCGCATATCTTGCGGTTCCGCCCTGCTTCGCTCCTGCAGCTGCAGAACCTCTTGCTGCAGCTCCTCTCCGCATATTTTAGCGGTTCCGCTCTGCGTCGCTCCTGCAGCTGCAGAACCTCTTGCTGCAGCTCCTCTCCGCATATCTTGCAGTTCCGCTCTGCTTCGCTCCTGCAGCTGCAGAACCTCTTGCTGCAGCTCCTCTCCGCATACCTTGCGGTTCCGCTTTGCTTCGCTCCTGCTGCTGCAGAACCTCTTGCTGCCCTACAGCCCTTCTCCGCAGCCTTGCTGTGTGAACAGGTCTCTACCTGTTTCTCCATACACCTTTCCTTCCAGTCTGTACCAGTACCTGTTACTGCTGTGTGAACAGGTCTCTACCTGTTTCTCCATACACCATTCCTTCCGGTCTGTATCTGTACCTACACTTGCTGTGTGAACAGGTCTCTACCTGTTCCCCCATACACCATTCCATCCAGTCAGTACCAGTACCTGCACTTGCTGTGTGAACAGGACCCTACCCATTCCACACACCATTCCTTGACCCTGTGCCTTTCCAGTCAGCGGTGCCCGTCTGCCAGTGTCTCAGCCATGCCTGCCAGCCAGTGTCTCAGCCGTGCCCGCCTGCCAGTGTCTCAGCTGTGCCTGCCTGCTCGTGTCTCTGCCGTAACCGCCTGCCAGTGTCTCAGCCGTGCCACCATCTCCCCAAGTGGGATCAGCAGCCACAACCAGACACCACCCTGGAGTGGCACCTGGCAGTTGCCTGCCGCACAAGCCTGACCTCACCATCAGGGCTCCAGTGAAAACCAAGTCAGCTGTCCTAGTCATGCCCCTTCCAGGGTAGTCTGGTTTGTGCCACAATGGGGCCACAACCCCCTGGCTCACACCCACCAGTCAGGGCGTGAGCGTGACCATATGAAAAATAAATTGCATCACTGCCTTAAAAATATGAAAAATTGAGAAAGCTTAGCACATAAAATGGCCAATTTATGTGTACCTGGAAGCCACGTCACTCGTTTTCCAGGTCCTAACTAATGCCATCCTCGCTTAGAAAAAAAGTCTTATCTGTATGGGAACTTATGAAACCTCTTTAGACTGAAATCTATATCTCTGTGGAGGGGTAATGGATCTGCTGTAATTAAAACGCCTGTGACAAAGAGACGGAGTGCTCAGTCAGAAAATAAATGAATACAAATTTCAAAAATATTTAGAGTTGAGAGTCCTCAGTGGTTGATACCTTTTAATGGCTAACTGAAAAGATGGTAACAAATTGCAAGCTTTCGAGACTACTCAGGTCTCTTCATCAGGCAAAGACTAATACAAAATCTGAAGAATCACATATTTATACATATTCATCCTCACCCACAATTACTTTGAATTTGACAACAAGAGCTATCTACAGGAGACTGGCACAGCTATGGGAAGTAAAATGGCTCCACAGTATGCAATGCTTATCTATGAACTGTTCCAATATTTATGTTCACCCCTCTCCCATAATGACAGTTCTGCTTCACGTCACTTTTCTTATCTATTGCATTGTTTCTGTGCTGTGTTGTGTATAAATATGTGATTCTTCAGATTTTGTATTAGTCTTTGCCTGATGAAGAGACCTGAGTAGTCTCGAAAGCTTACAATTTGTTACCATCTTTTCAGTTAGCCATTAAAAAGGTATCAACCGGGACAAATTAAGGACACATTTTGAAAATACCCAGTGGTATCTTTTTCAGAAAATTAGCGGACATAATCCTATTCCTTGAGCTTGTTGATTGTTAATCAAATGCAGAGTCATTTAAGGGGTTTATATGTTGGGGGGGATGGGAGGGTTAAGGGAGGAGGGAGGACTTTTATGAGTATTATGCCTGTCAAATAAGCGTCAAATAAGCTTGATACCTTCAAAGCTGTATGACTTACTTTTTGGTAATGTTCTTTAAATCAATATTGTGAGTTTTACGCCTGTCAAATAAGCTTGTTACTTCAAGACTTGTATGATTTTCTTTTATTGTAATACTCTTTAAATCAATAAAACATGTTGGGAAAAAAAAAAGGTATCAACCACTGAGGACTCTCAACTCTAAATATTTTTCTATCTACTGGCTAACACGGTACAAAGATAGACATCTTTACTGTACAAATTTAAAAAAACTGACCGTCACATCCAAACATAGATCAAGTGTGAACAGGTGCTTAACCTAGAGTCACCAACTCATACATACTCAAAGAAAAAAGGAAGCACTCTGTAGCACCATAGCTTGCAAACATGAGATAAGAAAAATAAATTGCATGACTGCCTTAAAAATATGAAAAATTGAGAAAGCTTAGCGCATAAAATGGCCAATTTATGTGTAATTGGAAGCCACGTTAAGGCGTCTCTCATTTTCCAGGTCCTAATTAATGCCAATCCTCGCTTAGAAAATATTCTTATCTGTATGGAAACTTATGAAACCTCTCCAGGAGGCAGAATATCCTGGTCTCTGTGCTATTGCTCCTGACCTTGACTTGTACTTGTCCTTGCCGCCCTCCAGGAGGCAGAATATCCTGGTCCCTGTGTCTTTGTCCCTGTACCTTGTCTCGTGTCATTACCTTGTCTGAACTCTGTCCTACCTCTGTCTCTTAGTCTCCTTGTCTGTGGTTTCTTTCCCTGCTGTGTCTTGCCTTGTGTTCTCTCTGAACCACTTTCTGCCTCTTCTCCGCATATCTTGCGGTTCCTCTCTGCTTCGCTCCTGCAGCTGCAAAACCTCTTGCTACAGCTCCTCTCCACATATCTTGCGGTTCCGCTCTGCTTCGCTCCTGCATCTAAACAACATTCAAGGCACAGTGCACACAAATAAATAAATAAAATGATTAACTGAAAAAAAAAATTTCTTTCAAAATTAAAAAAATTGAGTGCACTAATGGACAATGCAAGAAAAAAAAAAAACCTTAAATGAACTTGCTCAGGAACACTCAGAATTGGAAGGAGGTAAGATTCCCTCTTGTATTGCACCACGTTCTAAGAAATTCCCTCCATTTTTTACTTGTCCAAAGATTGAGTTGTTTGTGAAAATTGTTAGTGAGGATTTTAACCCCTTCACCCCCAAGGGTGGTTTGCACGTTAATGACCGGGCCAATTTTTACAATTCTGACCACTGTCTCTTTATGAAGTTATAACTCTGGAACGCTTCAACGGATCTTCGCGATTCTGAGACTGTTTTCTCGTGACATATTGTACTTCATGTTAGTGGTAACATTTCTTCGATATAACTTGCGTTTATTTTTGAAAAAAACGCAAATATGGCGAAAATTTTTAAAATTTTGCAATTTTCAAACTTTGAATTTTTATTCCCTTAAAACAGAGAAATATATCACACAAAATAGTTAAGAAATAACATTTCCCACATGTCTACTTTACATCAGCACAATTTTGGAACCAAATTTTTTTTTGTTAGGAAGTTATAAGGGTTAAAAGTTGACCAGCGATTTCTAATTTTTACAGCAAAATTTACAAAGCCATTTTTTTTAGGGACCACCTCACATTTGAAGTCACTTTGAGGGGTCTATATGGCAGAAAATACCCAAAAGTGACACCATTCTAAAAACTGCACCCCTCAAGGTACTCAAAACCACATTCAAGAAGTTTATTAACCCTTCAGGTGCTTCACAGTAACTAAAGCAACGTGGAAGGAAAAAATGAATATTTTACTTTTTAGCCACAAAAATTATCTTTTACAAACTTTTTTTTATTTTCACAAGGGTAAAAGGAGAAAATGGACAGATAAGGTTGTTATGCAATTTCTCCTGAGTACGCCAATACCCCATATGTGGGGGAAAACCACTGTTTGGGCACACGGCAGAGCTCGTAAGGGAAGGAGCGACGTTTGACTTTTTCAAACTAAAATTGGCTGGAATTTAGATTGGATGCCATGTCACATTTGGAGAGCCACTGATGCGCCTAAACAGTGGAAACCCCCCACAAGTGACACCATTTTGGAAACTAGACCCCCTAAGGTACTTATCTAGATCTGTTGTGAGCACTTTGAACCCTCAAGTGTTTCACAAAAGTTTATAAAGCCTGGTGTGAAAAAAAAAAAAATCAATTTTCCACAAAAATGATTTTTTAGTCCCAAATTTTTGAATTTTCCCAAGGAAATTGGACCCCAAAAGTTGTTGTCCAATTTGTCCTGAGTACGCTGATACCCCATATGTGGGGGGGGGAACTGTTTGGGCGCATGGCAGGGCTTGGAAAGGAAGTAGTAACGTTTTGGAATGCAGACGTTGATGGGGGTCATGTTCCGTTTGCAGTGCCCCAGATGAGCCTAAACAGTGGAAACCCCCCACAAGTGACCCCATTTTGGAAACTAGACCCCCTAAGGAACTTATCTAGATCTTTGGTAAGCACTTTGAACCCCCAAGTGCTTCACACAAGTTTATAATGCCCGGGCATGAAAATAAAAAATCCTATTTTTTTCCCACAAAAATTATCTTTTAGTCACTAATTTTTTATTTTCCCAAGGGTAACAGGAGAAATTGGACCACATAAGTTGTTGTACAATTTGTCCTGAGTACGCTGATACCCCATATGTGGGGGGGGAACCACTGTTTGGGCGCACGGCAGAGCTCGGAATGGAAGGAGCACCATTTGACTTTTTCCAACCAAAATTGGCTGGAATTGAGTTTGGATGCCATGTTGCATTTGGAGAGCCCCTGATGTGCCTAAACAGTGGAAACCCCCACAAATGACCCCATTTGGGAAACTAGACCCCCTAAGGAACTTATCTAGATTTTTGATGAGCAATTTGAACCCCCAAGTGCTTCACACAAGTTTATAACGTAGAGCCGTAAAATTTAAAAATCATATTTTTTCCACAAAAATTATCTTTTTACCCCAATTTTTATTTTTCCAAGGGTAACAAGACTCCAAAAGTTATTGTGCAATTTGTCCTGAGTGCGCTGATATCCCATATGTGGGGGTAAACCACTGTTTGGGTGCATGGCAGAGTTTGGAAAGGAAGGAGCGCCGTCTGACTTTTTCAACGCAGAATTGGCTGGACGCCATGTCGTGTTTGGAGAGCTCCTGATCTGCCTAAACAGTGGAAACCCCCATAAATGACACCATTTTGGAAACTAGACCCCTCAAGGAACTTATCTAGATGTGTGGTGAGAACTTTGAACCCCCAGGTGTTTCACTAAAGTTTATAACGTACAGCCGTAAAATAAAAAATCTTTTTTTTTTTTTTACAAAAATGATTTTTTCGCCCCCAATATTTTATTTTCACAAGGGTAACAGAAGAAATTGGAACCCAAAAGTTGTTGTCCAATTTGTCCTGAGTACACTGATACCCAATATGTGGGCGAAAACTACTGTATGGGCACACGTCGGGGCTCGGAAGGGAAGTAGTGACGTTTTGGATTGCAGACTTTGATGGAATGGTCTGGGGGCGTCATGTCACATTTGGAGAGCCCCTGATGCACCTAAACAGTGGAAACCCCCCACAAGTGACCCCATTTTGGCAAATAGACCCCACAAGGAACTTATCTAGATGTGTGGTGAGCACTTTGAACCCCGAAGTGCTTCACAGAAGTTTATAACGCACAGCCGTAAAAATAAAAAATCCTTTTTTTTTTTACAAAAATGATTTTTTCGCCCCCAATATTTTATTTTCACAAGGGTAACAGGAGAAATTGGACCCCAAAAGTTGTTGTCCAATTTGTCCTGAGTACGCTGATACCCAATATGTGGGAGAAAACTACTGTATGGGCGCACGTCAGGGCTCGGAAGGGAAGTAGTGACGTTTTGGATTGCAGACTTTGATGGAATGGTCTGGGTGCGTCATGTCGCATTTGGAGAGCCCCTGATGCGCCTAAACAGTGGAAACGCCCCACAAGTGACCCCATTTTGGAAAATAGACCCCACAAGGAACTTATCTAGATGTGCGGTGAGCACTTTGAACCCCGAAGTGCTTCACAGAAGTTTATAACGCACAGCCGTAAAAATAAAAAATTTTTTTTTTTTTTGCAAAAATGATTTTTTTCGCCCCAATATTTTATTTTTACAAGGGTAACAGGAGAAATTGGACCCCAAAAGTTGTTGCCCAATTTGTCCTGAGTACGCTGATACCCAATATGTGGGAGAAAACTACTGTATGGGTACACGTTGGGGCTCGGAAGGGAAGTAGTGACGTTTTGGATTGCAGACTTTGATGGAATGGTCTGGGGGCGTCATGTCGCATTTGGAGAGCCCCTGATGCGCCTAAACAGTGGAAATCCCCAACAAGTGACCCCATTTGGAAAATAGACCCCACAAGGAACTTATCTAGGTGTGTGGTGAGCGCTATGAAGCCCCAAGTGCTTCACAGAAGTTTATAATGTACAGCCGTAAAAACAAAAAAATAATTTTTTTTGTACAAAAATGATATTTTCGCCCCCAGTTTTTTATTTTCCCAAGGGTAACAGAAGAAATAGGACAAATTGCACAATAACTCTTGGGGTCCAGAGTACGCTGATACCCCATATGTGGGGATAAACTACTGTTTGGACGCATGGCAGAGCTCAGAAGTGAAGGAGCACCGTTTGACTTTTTCAATGCAGAATTGGCTGGAATTGAGATCAGACGCCATGTCACATTTGGAGAGCCCCTGATGTGCCTAAACAGCGGAAACCCCCAATTCTAACTCCAACCCTAACCCCAACACACCCCTAACCGTAGTCCCAACCCTAACCACAAACCTAACCCTAACACACCCCTAATCCCAACCCTAACCCTAATCCTAACTTTAGCGCCAACCCTAACCCTAACTTTAGCCGCAACCCTAACCCTAACCCTAATGGGAAAATGGAAATAAATACATTTTTTTAATTTTATTATTTTTCCCTAACTAAGGGGGTGATAAAGGGGGTTTGATTTACTATTTATAGCGAGTTTTTATGATTGGCAGCTGTCACGCTAAAAGACGCTTTTTATTGCAAAAATTGTTTTTTGCATCGCCACATTTTGAGAGCTATAATTTTTGCATATTTTGGCCCACAGAATCATGTGAGGTCTTATTTTTTGCGGTACGAGTTGACGTTTTTATTTGTACCATTTTTGAGCAGGTGACATTTTTTGATCGCTTTTTATTTCGATTTTTGGGAGGTTAGAATGAACAAAAATCAGCAATTCATGAATTTCTTTTGGGGGAGGCGTTTTTATTGTTCCGCGTGTGGTAAAATTGATAAAGCAGTTTTATTCTTTGGGTCAATACGATTATGGCGATACCTCATTTATATCTTTTTTTATGTTTTGGAGCTTTTATAGAATAAAAACAATTTTATATAAAAAATAATTATTTTTGCATCGCTTTATTCTGCGAGCTATAACTTTTTTATTTTTTCGCTGATGATGCTGTATGATGGCTCGTTTTTTGCGGGACAAGATGACGTTTTCAGCAGTACCATGTTTATTTATATCGGTCTTTTTGATCGCGCGTTATTCCACTTTTTGTTCGGCGGTATGATGATAAAGCATTGATTTTTTGCTTTGTTTTTTTTTTTTTTTTAAGGGGTTCACTAAAGGGGTTAACTAGTGGGACAGTTTTATAGGGGGGTCGTTACGGACGCGGCGATACCAAATATGTGTACTTTTATTGTTTTTTTTTTTATTTACAGGAAGAAATGAATTTATTGGGGAATATTTTTTTTTTTTTTAATTTATTTTGGATTTTTTTTTATAACATGTTTATTTTTATTTTTTTAACTTTTTTACTTTGTCCCAGGGTGGGACATCACTGTATTTTATCAAATCGCTGGTGTGACAGTGTGCACAGCACTCTGTCACACCAGCGATCGCTCAGGCAGTGCAGCAGGCTTCTCAGTGCCTGCTCTCAGCAGGCACTGAGGAAGCCGCCTGCCTCCAGGACCCCGGCGCCATCTTGGATCCGGGTCCTGGGAGGGAGGAAGCCCTCAGAACATCGCGCTGGTCTGAGGGTCTCAGGGGGCGCGCAGGGAGCCCCCACCCTGCGCGATCCTCCCCTGTGCCCCCAGTACACCGCGATCATGTTTGATCGCGGTGTGCTAGGGGTTAATGTGCCGGGAGCGGTCCGTGACCGCTCCTGACACACAGTCACGGGTGTCAGCTGTGATAATCAGCTGACACCCGGCGGCGATTAGCTGCGCTCCCCTCAGGAGCGCAGCTGATCGCCTATGACGTACTATCCCGTCCATGGGCAGAATGGCACGGGTTTTATGGACGGGATAGTACGTCTAATGTCAGAGAGGGGTTAAAAAAATACCCCACCAGATCTCTAATGGTAATTTGAATTTTGAGCAGAGGAAAAGTCTGGATAAATTAAAAAAACTTAGCTGACGTGGTGATTAAACCCGCTGATAAAGGGGTAATATTGTGATTTGGCCATCAGTGATGTATGAAGCAGAAGTCTTCAAGCAATTAAGAAATAAAGTGTGTTATAGGAAACTTACTTTTAACCCTTTATCATCTTTTTCAACTAAACTCAATGACGTTTTAAACAAGGCCAATGCTGAAGGGACTATATCCAAAGAATTACAACAAGCTTTAACAGATAAGGAACCGCATATACCAACATTCTACCTTCTACCAAAGGTTCATAAGAACATGGAGGTTCCCTCCGGCAGACCTATTGTTTCGGGGAATGGTAATTTTTTGGAGAACATAGGTAAATTTATTGATCATAAATTACAACCTTTGAACATTTTTGATTACCTTTTGTGCATTACTGCCCTTTTCCAAGATGGCGTCTTTGGTCTCATGTGCACTGTGTCTTCCTGCTATATAACTCCACCCCAGCCTTTAGTCTGTGCTAGAGTATTCTGCCTTGCATCCAGCTTCTGCCTTGCATCCAGCTTCTGACCTCTGGTGGCTCCCTGGCGTTGTACCTGCTCTTGTGAACCTGTTGGTGATCCTGCTACTCTGCTCTGAGTTCCTGCTGCATACACCGGTTTCCAGTAATCCTCCTTCATTTGGCTGCTGGTGTTTACTTCCTTCTGCATTTGCTGGACATGTAAGCTGTTGCAGCTCTGCTCTGCTTAACCCTGGAACTATTACCCAGGCCTCCCTGGTTGAGCTAAGATAATATTTGAACTGCCTTATAAGCATATCTACCTGTGCTTGGACTAAGCAAGGACTTATTTGTGTCAAGTATCCTCTAGTATATTTGTGCTTCATAGACTCTCTGCTTGATTGCATTTTCCTCTGAAGTTTCCTATAGACTGTTAAGCTGCATTTAATATCTGCACCAAGTGTTGTGGACTTGAGCTTTGCTCTGCACCTGTTTGAATCACCGTGTGATAATAGACTTTACCACTTATAAAACTGTGTCCTGTAGTTGTCTTGTTCCACGCAAAGAGTCTCCTGAGTTATCCCCTATAATCATTACAGGATACTCTAGCCCTAAAAGAGCAGACTGCTGGAACAGTGACTGCAGAAGGCAGATTAGAGCAGATGTTCTCCATAATTAGATCACTGCAGAAAGATGTGGAAGGTCTGCAAAAGAAGTTTGGAAGCTTTGAACGCAATGAACAAGTGTTGGGACAAACTCTGCAGGACTTAAGCACCCGCATGGCAGCCCAGGAAAACAAACTTGCTGGCAAAGAGTCACAGTGTGGACGGGCTTTTCAGGACATAAGCACGCAAATAGCGGCACAACCTTCTGGGCAACCGCCACCAGCTAGGCCAATTAAGTTACCCCATTCAGATTTAATGGTGATCGCGACAAATTTCGTGGCTTTGTCAATCAATGTATGCTATACTTTGATGTGCATGCTGACCATTTCCTTAATGATAGATCTAAAGTATTGTGTGTAATAATGCTGCTGACCGCACGAGCGCTCGCCTAGGCGAATCCGATGATTGAGCCTCGTGACCCGCGGTTAAATAATTTGGATGATTTCTTGGCCGCTATGGCATTAATGTTTGATGATCCTAATCGGCGTGCAACTGCTGAATCTGCTTTATTGTCTCTACTCCAGGCTAAACGTTCTGTTATTGAGTATGCTACCGAATTCAGGAGATTAGCAGTAGATACCAATTGGGACAGTTATGCACAATTGCCTCTTTTTAAAAGGTGTCTGTCTAGCATTGTAAAGGACGAATTAGCTCACTCTGAATCACCACAAGAGCTAGAGACATTTATACAGCATTGTGTGCGTATTGACATTCGCCTTACTGAGCGTAGGCAGGAGAAGTTTGCTGCCTTTAACCGTATCTCTAACTTTTCCCTTCCATCCAAAGAGTCTGCAGGTAAAACATCTCGGGAGGTGGAGGAGGTGCCCATGCAAATTGATTCTGTTCAGAGGCGAGAGAGTAATGAGCGCTGGGAGCATCGACTTCGTGAAAGTCTATGTTTCTACTGCTGCCAGTCTGACCACTTTTTAATCAACTGTCCCAAGTGTCCCAAGCGGCCTAACAAGGTGCTAGCAGCAGTAGGAGAGTATGACTACTGTGATGATGAATCTGACATCTCTGAATGTAGCCTGCCTATAAACACTGTATTCCATTCACTTTCTATGACTTCACCACCCAAGGAGCTGAAGGAAAAGAACTCTCACTGTTCTCTCCCTATTAAGATCCTGTGTTCTGGACAGTGGATTTCCAGTGCAGCTATGATTGACTCTGGTGCAGGTGTCAATTTTATGGATATCACATTTGCCAAGGAACATGGTATTGAAATTCAGCAAAGAGCCTCTCCAATTACCATGGAAACAGTGGATGGGTCACCTTTAATCTCCGGACCTGTGGATCAGGAGACCGCACCCCTTGAGATTTTGTTGGAGCCTAATCATCAGGAGCAACTCTCTTTCTTGCTAATTTCTTCTCCTCAATTTCCTGTGATTTTAGGCATCCCTTGGCTGCGTTCTCAGAATCCAACTATCAACTGGGAGACCAAGGAGATTATCTTTCCAACAAGGAGCAACCCAGCATCAACTGAAGTTGTCCCTGAGTCCACGGCTATGGAACCACCTGTACAGGTATTTACTTTACCTTCAGCATATAAAGTGTTCTCTGACATCTGTGACAAGAATAATGCAGATCAGCTTCCTCCACACAGGCATTATGATTGTCCCATTGAGCTGCTTCCTGGGGCAGCTATTCCTTTTGGCAACGTATACCCTTTGGCAGCACCTGAGCTCCAAGCCTTAAAGGAGTATATTGATGAAAACCTGGCCAAAGCCTTCATACGTCCTTCTTCCTCACCAGCAGGGGCACCTATATTTTTTGTAAAGAAGAAGGATGGGACCCTAAGACCCTGTGTAGACTATCGGGAACTCAATAAGGTAACCATACGAAACCGTTACCCTTTGCCTCTGATTCCCGAATTACTGGAAAGAGTCCGCCATGCTAAGGTGTTCTCTAAACTGGATCTTCGTGGGGCTTATAATTTGGTGCGTATTCGTCCAGGGATGAGTGGAAGACAGCATTCAGATGCCGGTATGGACACTTTGAATATCTCGTGATGCCCTTCGGGCTTTGTAACGCCCCTGCAACGTTTCAACACCTTGCTAATGACATCTTCAGAGATTTGTTGTAGCAGTTTGTGGTGATCTATTTGGACGATATTTTAATCTTTTCTGACTCATTACAGGAACATGAAGAACATGTCAAAGCGGTTTTAAGATGTCTGAAAGAGAACCATCTGTATGTCAAGCCGGAGAAATGCGAGTTCCATCGTTCTGAGATACAGTTCTTAGGTTATATCATCTCTCCTCAGGGGCTGAATATGGAATCTGGTAATATTCAGGCTATCCTTGACTGGCCGGTACCCAAGAACGTTAAGGGTCCAACGTTTTATTGGTTTTGCAAATTTCTACAGACGTTTCATTCGAAATTTTTCTGATATTGTCCATCCTATTACTTCCTTGACAAAGAAGGAAAAGCCTTTTAAGTGGTGTTCTCAGGCTCAAGAAGCTTTTGATCGGCTTAAGATCTGTTTCATCTCAGCACCGCTGTTGATACACCCAGATCCAACACTGTCTTTCATTGTGGAGGTGGACGCTTCTGATAATGCTTTGGGGGCTATTCTCTCCCAAAGAACTGGAGAGAAGGGGCTGCTACATCCTTGTGCTTTCTTTTCCCGTAGACTAACCTCAGCAGAGAAGAATTACGACATGGGAGACAAGGAATTGCTGGCTATTATTGCGGCTTTCAAGGAATGGAGGCATCATCTGCAAGGAGCTGCACAACAGATCGTAGTGCTAACTGACCATCGCAATTTAGAGTTCCTTAGATCCGCTAGATGTCTTTCTCCTTGTCAGGCTCGTTGGAATTTATTTTTAAATCAATTTAATTTTGTTATCTCGTACCGTCCAGGTTCACGTAATGGGAAGGCTGATGCTTTATCCCGAATCCATGCTGCGGATTCCGTACCTGGAGACCCGTCCAAGACCATTCTATCCGATAACCATTTCATCAGAGTTATCCACAATCAAGACTTGTGGAAGGAGTGCAGGGAGGCTTATGACGGTGATGTATTTCTGGCCAACCCACCTGTTGATATTAATCTTGTCTTTAAGGGTGGCATGTGGTTCAGAGATCGACGTATGTTGTGAATGTTTTGGAAATGAATTCTGAGCAGAAGCTCCCTCTGGTGGTTACAAACAGTACTGAACCATTCAATGAGGATTGGCAATCAGGAGTCACAGACTGGTCTGATATAAGGGAGGTTCCCTCCCATCATGGTTGCCGGTGATCAATTGTTCTTGTCTCAACTGTGGCTCCTGGTTCACTTGGAAGCTTGCTGAGTCTTGCCTCTTCTTGTGCTTTCAGATAAGATATTTTCTGTTTTTGTTTTTGTGCTTACCATTTGCATATTTCTCTGCATTTCTGTGAGGTTAGCCAGGTTCCCCCCCGGGGGGGGGGGTTGGGATCCTCTCAGTTCCGCTGGAGCCATTGTTATTTGTTCATTTGCCTTTTCCAGTTTTTTCAGTGGCTGCGGCTTAGTTTTGTTACACCAGAGAACTGATTTAGGTGGTAGAGGTCGTGTGATCTCAGGAGTTTTTGCAATCAGTAGCGTTGGCATTTTTTAGGGTTTTTTTGGATTGCAGTGAGTATCCTTTCTATCCTTTTCTGTCTAGGCAGATTGGGCCCCAGCGTTTGCTCATACTATTTTCTGTCTGTGTCTGTATTTCCTCTTGTCTAACCGCCATTACATGTTTGGGGGCTTCCTATGTTCTTTGGGGATCTGCTCCGGGGCAGATAGCTTTCCCCTTTCTATCTTTAGGTGTAGTTAATCTCTCAGGCTGTGACGAGGCGTCTAGGACCAACGTAGGAACGCTCCACGGCTGCCTTTAGTTGTGGTGGTTAGTCAGGGTACTGCAATCCAATAGATTCCAACCTCTCTGGTGTATTGCCGTTTTTGCCTGCTCTCCTCAGCTACCAAAACATAACAGTATCACCGGCCAAACTGAAAATTGTATGGTACTCACAGAAGGGAAAAATAGTGTGGAAAGAAAAAAGTTGTCAGAGTTGTCAGAGATTTTTTTTTTTTTTTCTGTTTCTTGCATTTTTTCCCTCTTTTTCTCTGGGTGCTTATCATGATCCTGTCAGCGCCAGTGAACTGCCACGGCTGAGCAGGGTGACTCACCCACACTGTTGAAGGGCCCGGGGTCAGATGCCGCAGGGGAGGCTCAGTCAGAGGGGACCTGAGCAGCGTGGTGAGAGGTGACACTGAAAGTAGCAGTAAGCAAAAGGACCTGCGATCATGTGACCACAGGGGGCGGGGCTTAGCGTCCTGCTGCTAGAGATGAGTGCAGGACTTTACAGGGACCCTGGATTAGTAAAGAGGGAAACTCAGGTCAGACAAACGGGGTTCATACACAGAGAGGACGGCGCAGTACAGAAGGGGCGAGCAGAGAATAGTCACAACATAAGCCAGGAGTCATACACGGAGATATCAATGCAGTATAGGAGGGATAAGCAGAGAATCATCAGGACAAAGGCCAGGGGTCATACACAAGATAACAACGCAGTACAGGAGGGGCAGGCAGAACTCGTAACGGGAATAGAACCAAGTCAAAACCAAGCAAGCATAAAATAGCACAAGCACAAAGCACAGGGTCACACACACTCGGCCAAGGGTCAAAGTATAAGCGACAGGGAATGGCTCCACAATGAGGCTATAAGAAGCCTCCTAGAATCCCAAAATGAGGCCGTCCAGATTAACCTCTGAACTACCTAATCTCACAAACAAAGCAGCTCATGACATTACCCCCCTCTCAACGGGGGGCCTCCGGACCCCCAGGCTTCCCAGGATGCCGGGCATGGAACGCACGAACCAGACGGTCAGCGTGTACTGATCTGGCTGGTACCCATGACCGCTCCTCTGGACCATACCCCCTCCAATGTACCAAATATTGCAAAGACCCCCGAACCCGCCTGGAATCCACAATATGTTGTACCTCAAACTCCATATCTCCCTCAACCAAGACTGGAGGAGGAGCAGTTTCAGTCTCCTCCCTCACCGCACCCAAGGGTTTAAGTAAAGACCTATGAAAAACATTATGGAGTTTTAAGGAGGAAGGAGACGGAGGCGGTAGGTTACGGGGTTCACTACTTCAATGACCTCATGTAAGGTTCTTTGTCTCTTTTGACATGTTCCTTGAAACTCAGTTTTCCGTCGGCCATTTTGCTTTCTGTCTTTCTGCAGCTCTTGCCCTCAGTTAATATGGAGTTTCCAGTTTTCATGTTCCCGCCCTGATTCTCTCCCTCTTGCTTCTTAAGCAGCCTCAGCTGAACAATCAGTGCTCCTGAATCAAGCCTCAGTCAGCCTGTGACCTGACTCCTGGAAACCTAGGATTTTGGACTCCAGCTATTTCCTACTGAGGAACTTTGGAACACTTTTGGACTTTGGAAACCTGCTGTAAGGTTCTGTGTACATGTTCCTGAAACTCAGTTTGTTCGTCAGCCATTTTACTTTCTGTCTTGCTGCAGCTATCTTGCCCTCAGTCAAAATGGAGTTTCCAGCTTGCATGTTCCCGCCCTGATTCTCTCCTTTTGCTTCTTAAGCAGCCACAGCTGAGCAATCAGTGCTTCAGAATCTAGCCTGCAGTGAACCTGTGACCTGACTCCTAAAGCCTTGGACCTTGTACTCCAGCTATTCCTACTGAGGAACTCTGAAGCACTTGTGGACTCTGAACCCTGCTCTTTGAAAGACCCACATTTGCATGGACTTACGGTAACAGAGAAGAAGATCCTGAACCTGTTGTGGAGAGTGATTGCTGAGCTTAGATTACTCTGGCCTGCTGTGTCTCCTGCTTCTGTGTCTGCAAACTGTGTGACTATTTTTGCCAACTTGTATGAAGTAATACAAGACTTTCTATATCAAACCTGTGTCTCATGTATTTTCATCGCACCCAAGCACAAGACGCTATATGAACTGTACTACATACATTACAAGATTCTGAAGCCAAAACATTAGTGTCTGCTGGGTCTGGAAAGGCTGTGTCTGCTGTAACTGTGGATATCGGATGTCCGGTTGTACTTTCTGTGATGACAGTGGTTGTGACTTCTCACAACCATTCCAGGTGAGCAATTCCCTTAAGTGTTTTTTTTTCTGCAGTGTTACCACAGGTAAACACTATTGTTTTTTTTTTTTTTTCTCTTTTCTCTTTTTTGTCTGCTGTAACTGTGGATATCAGATGTCCGGGTGAACTTTCTGTGATGATAGTGGTTGTGACTTCTCACAACCAATCCAGGTGAGCAGTTCCCTTAATTTTTTTTCTCTCTGCAGTGTTACCACAGGTAAACACTATTGTTTTTTTTTTCTCCTCTCCTCTTCTTCCAGTACTCCTGTCTTAAAAGATCTGGAAAATGGAGGCCCGCATAAAGGAACTTTGCGGAGTGACTGATAATATCCTTGCAGATTTGCAGAATATAAAGACCCGTTTTTCAAGCCTACAGGACCTCACTAATCACAATTTGCAAGTGTTTGGACAGACTGCCCAGGATTTGCGAGCCAGGATTGAGGTTCTAGAAGAGCGAGTCCAGGCTCCTGCCGTAGCCCCGAGTTCTGGGATTCCCAAGTTGCCCCCTTTTCGTTTTGGCGGTGAACGTGAGAAATTCAGGGGATTTATTAATCAATGCAATCTTTTTTTTTCTGCACATGCTTCACAATTTCCCACTGAACGATCTAAGGTGCTTACTATAATTATGTTGCTTACCAACAAGGCTTTGATGTGGGCAAACCCTCTGATTGAGACTGAGGATGATTGTTTGAATCACCTTGATGCTTTTATTTCAGCCATGGGGCAGGTGTTTGATGACCCCAATCGAGGTGCAACAGCTGAAGCAGCCATGTTAGCTTTGCGCCAAGGTAAGCACTCGGTAGCTGAATATGCCTTGGATTTCAGGAGATGGGCCCTTGATACCACCTGGGACAGTTCCGCCAAAAAATCTATTTTTCAAAAGGGGTTATCTCCACTGATTAAGGATGAACTTGCTCGTGCCGACCCTCCCACTGCGTTAGGTGACTTTATTAACTACTGCATCCGTATTGATACTCGTCTGACTGAACGCAGGCAAGAGAGATGGTTCGAAAGCAATCGCACTAACCTTTTCCTACCTTCCTCTCCAGCTAAGGAACCTTTGAGTAGGATTACACGGGAACCTGAACCTGAACCCATGCAGGTAGACTCTTTACAACGACGGGTTAGTGATGCACGCAAGGAACATCGTTTTAAGGAAAATCTATGTTTCTATTGTGGTAAGTCAGGGCACTTCATTATAAACTGCCCCAGCCGTTCTCGTAAGACTACTGCAGCACTCATTCATTGTGAGTGTTGCGAGAGGGGATCTGTCAGGTCCGAGCCTCAGGCTCCAGAGAGATCTGCAGCAACAGATCTTGATTTCTCGGACTTAAACTCCGTTACCTCTGAGGACGTTGACTGTGTAAACGCTGCCATTTTTCAAGTTTCCTCAGCGGTGTCCCAGCTGAGTTGTAAGAAAAACAATTCTCATTGCTTTCTTTCCATCAAACTCTGGGTTGACTCAGCTTGGGTGTCTAGCTCTGCTATGATCGACTCAGGGGCAAGTGGAAATTTTATGGATGTCTCCTTTGCTCTGAAACAGGGGATACGTTCAGTGAAGAAGGCTACTCCAGTACAGATGGAAACTGTGGATGGCTCCCTGCTGACCTCTGGACCAGTGGATCAGGAAACAGAGCCTTTGAGGGTTCTTATGGGTAAAGATCATCAAGAGAAACTGTCCTTTATGCTTATCTCTTCTCCCCACTTTCCCATTATTCTAGGGCTACCATGGCTGCAGGCTCAGAATCCTACCATTAACTGGGAGACCAAGGAATTACACTTTCCAGAGAAACAGATGAGTCCAAAAGTTTCAGCTTGCTCTGTTCCTAAAGGAACCATGTCAGTCCCTGAACTACCAGCTGTATACCAGGACTATGTGGATTTATGTGACAAGAAGAACGCTGACCAGCTTCCTCCTCACCGTCCATATGATTGTCCAATTGAATTATTGCCTGGAGCAGAGATACCTTTTGGTAAGATCTACCCCCTGGCGGGGCCCGAGCTAAAGGCTTTAAAGGATTACATAGACGAAAATCTAGCCAAGGGCTTCATACGCCCCTCTTCATCTCCTGCAGGTGCACCCATCTTCTTTGTAAAGAAGAAAGATGGATCTCTGAGACCATGCGTAGACTATAGGGAACTCAATAAGGTTACTATTAGAAACCGTTATCCATTGCCTTTAATCCCTGAGTTATTGGAGAGAGTGCGACATGCCAAAATTTTCTCTAAACTAGATCTTCGTGGGGCCTATAACTTAGTCCGTATTAGACCTGGGGATGAATGGAAGACTGCATTCAGGTCACGCTATGGACACTTTGAATATCTAGTTATGCCTTTTGGTCTGAGTACCGCCCCAGCCACTTTCCAACACTTGGTGAATGACATCTTCAGGGATCTCCTAAATACATTCGTGGTAATTTATTTGGATGATATTCTAATTTTTTCTAACTCCACAGAGGAACATCATGGACATGTGAGAATGGTCTTGGAATGTCTAAGACAAAATCATCTTTACATCAAACTTGAAAAGTGTGAATTCCATAGGACCGAAATTCAATTTCTGGGGTATGTACTGTCTACACAAGGAATTAGTATGGATGGAAGCAAAACCCAAGCCATCAAGGATTGGCCAAGTCCTAGAAATGTGAAGGAGGTACAGCGCTTCATCGGGTTTGCCAACTTCTATAGACGTTTCATTAGAAATTTCTCTGAGGTAGTGTCACCTATCACCCAACTTACCCGGAAAGAGTCTAGGTTCTCCTGGACTCCCCAAGCCCAGGAAGCATTTTCCCGTCTAAAAGATAAATTTACCACTGCACCTATCCTAGTACATCCCAACCCCGAGCTTGCCTTCATAATAGAGGTGGATGCTTCAGACTGTGCCGTTGGAGCTATACTCTCTCAGAGAACAGGTGAGAAGAATGTCTTGCATCCCTGTGCCTTCTTTTCCCAGCAGTTGTCTTCGGCTGAGAGGAACTACGATGTGGGCAATAGAGAGTTGTTGGCCATTATTGCCGCCTTCAAAGAATGGAGACACCTTCTTCAGGGAGCTGCACAGCAAATAGTCGTCCTGACAGATCATCGTAACCTTGAGTTTATCAGGTCGGCTAAGTGCCTGACTCCTCGCCAGGCTCGCTGGAATCTTTGCTTAAACCAATTTAATTTTATCATTTCTTATAGACCAGGATCGCGCAATGGAAAGGCTGATGCACTCTCTAGGATTTACTCAGCAGAGACACGTCCAATTACTCCTCCTAAGACTATTCTTCCTGACTCTAGATTCCTAGGAGTAATTCATAATCAAGACCTACTTAAGGACATCAAGGAAGCATACCATGCGGATTCCTTTTTGGCACAACCCCCAAGGGACGTAAGTCTTGTCTTTAAGAATGGTGTGTGGATTCAGGGACAACGCCTGTATATTCCTGAAACAGTCAGATTGAGAGTATTGCAACTCATTCACGATTCCAAGATAGCTGGGCATAGAGGAATTCTAAAGACACAGGAATTTCTCTCTCGTTTCTTTTGGTGGCCCACTTGCAGGAAGGATGTTTTAAACTATGTCACTTCATGTGAAGTCTGTGCAAGATGCAAAACACCTCGCTCCTCACCAACTGGTCTGTTACAGCCTCTTCTCACCCCGTCCCGCCCGTGGGGATCCATTTCTATGGACTTCATTGTGGAGTTACCAACCTCTCAAGGGAAGAACACCATTCTAGTGGTGGTTGACCTCTAACAAAGGCAGCTCATTTTATCCCTTGTGTCGGCTTACCCACTGCAAAACAGACATCAGATTTGATGATTAAAGATGTGTTTCGCTTACATGGAGTACCGGATGAGGTTATTTCGGATCGAGGGGTGCAATTCACTTCTAGGTTTTGGCAAAATTTCTGTGCAGCATTGGACATTAAAGTAAACCTTTCTTCTGCTTTTCATCCCCAGACTAATGGACAGACCGAACGAACCAATCAAACCCTGGAGCAGTATCTCCGCTGCTTTATCTGCCACCTACAGGATGATTGGGTGAATCTACTTCCATTAGCTGAGTTCTCGTATAACAACTCTCAGAGTGCCTCCACTAAGCAGTCTCCTTTTTACTCTAATCTAGGTTATCATCCTAACATTCTACCACGATTTCCCATAGAAACGCCTTTACCAGCAGTGGCTGAAAGAATCACGTCTTTACAGAAGAATATGGATCTTCTAAAGGAGAATCTGGAATCGGCTCAGGAAAGGTACAAGAAAGCAGCAGATAAATTTCGTAAACCTGCACCAGCTTTCAAGGTAGGAGACTTGGTCTGGCTGTCAACCAGAAATCTTAAGTTAAGGATTCCATCGTCTAAGTTGGGACATAAGTACATTGGACCCTATAAAATCAGTAAAATTATAAGTGCCGTTGCTTGTCGTCTTCAACTGCCCAGAACTATGAGAATTCACCCTGTCTTTCATGTATCCCTACTAAAGGCTGCGACACCCAATACGTTTCCTGGACGTTCTTCTCCTTGCCCTGACCCAGTGCTAGTCGATGGTCAGGAAGAATTTGTGGTGGAAAGGATTTTAGATTCCAGGTTGTATAGAAATCAGTTACAATATCTGATTAAATGGCAGGGCTACCCAGTGGAGGACAACTCATGGGAACCAGTCAATAACGTTAATGCTCCTCGCTTGCTCCGTCAGTTTCATCAGAGGTACCCACACAAGCCTGGCCTGAGGTCATCCGGAGGTTGTCCCTAAGGGGGGAGTAATGTAAGGTTCTGTGTACATGTTCCTGAAACTCAGTTTGTTCGTCAGCCATTTTACTTTCTGTCTTGCTGCAGCTATCTTGCCCTCAGTCAAAATGGAGTTTCCAGCTTTCATGTTCCCGCCCTGATTCTCTCCTTTTGCTTCTTAAGCAGCCACAGCTGAGCAATCAGTGCTTCAGAATCTAGCCTGCAGTGAACCTGTGACCTGACTCCTAAAGCCTTGGACCTTGTACTCCAGCTATTCCTACTGAGGAACTCTGAAGCACTTGTGGACTCTGAACCCTGCTCTTTGAAAGACCCACGTTTGCATGGACTTACGGTAACAGAGAAGAAGATCCTGAACCTGTTGTGGAGAGTGATTGCTGAGCTTAGATTACTCTGGCCTGCTGTGTCTCCTGCTTCTGTGTCTGCAAACTGTGTGACTATTTTTGCCAACTTGTATGAAGTAATACAAGACTTTCTATATCAAACCTGTGTCTCATGTATTTTCATCGCACCCAAGCACAAGACGCTATATGAACTGTACTACATACATTACACCTGCTGTCTGGTGAATCCATGTTTGCAGAGGAATTACGGTACAGAGAAGAGATCCTGAACCTGCTTTGGAGATTTATTGTAGAGTTTGAAGTTACTCTGGCCTGCTGTGTTCTCCTGCCTCTGTTCCTGCAAACTGTGTGAACTTTTCTGCATGCTTGTATGAAGTAATACAAAGTCATTTCATATCAACCTATGTCTCATGTGTTTTCCTCGCACCCAAGCACATGACGCTATAGGAACTGTACACTATACATGACAAGATTCAGGAGCCAATGTTTAGTGTCTGCTGGGTCTGGGAAAGCCGTGTCTGCTGTGACTGTGGATATCAGATGTCCGTTTAATACCTTCTGTGATGACAGTGGTTGTGACTTCTCACAACCATTCCAGGTGAGCGCATTCCCTTAAATGTTACTCTGGAGTGTTACCACAGGTAAACACTATTGTTTTTTTTTTTCCTTTCCTCTTCTCCTTCCAGCACTTCTGCCTTAAAAGATCTGGAAGATGGAGGCCCGCATAAAGGAGCTTTGCGGAGTGACTGATACAATCCTTGCAGATATACAGACTATAAAGAC
The DNA here is from genome assembly GCA_033576555.1 of Oophaga sylvatica. NCBI lineage: Eukaryota > Metazoa > Chordata > Amphibia > Anura > Dendrobatidae > Oophaga > Oophaga sylvatica. The sequence continues at coordinate 32,282 of JARQOD010008507.1, forward strand.
CCGTTTTGCAAGCCTACAGGACCTCACTAATCATAATTTGCAAGTGTTTGGACAAACTACTCAGGAATTACGAGCCAGGATTGAGGCTCTAGAGGAACGAGTCCAGGCTCCTGCCATAACCCCGAGTTCTGGGATCCCCAAGTTACCTCCTTTTCGTTTTGGCGGTGAACGTGAGAAATTCAGGGGATTTATTAACCAATGCAATCTATTTTTCTCTGCACATGCTTCACAATTTCCCACTGAACAATCCAAAGTGCTTACTATAATCATGTTGCTTACCAATAAGGCTTTGATGTGGGCAAACCCTCTGATTGAGACTGAGGATGATTGTTTGAATCACCTTGATGATTTTATTTCAGCCATGGGGCAGGTGTTTGATGACCCCAATCGAGGTGCAACAGCTGAAGCAGCCATGTTAACTTTGCGCCAAGGTAAGCGTTCAGTAGCCGAATATGCCCTGGATTTCAGGAGATGGGCCCTCGATACCACTTGGGACACTTCCGCCAAAAAATCTATTTTTCGGAAAGGGTTGTCTCCACTGATTAAGGATGAACTTGCTCGTGCCGACCCTCCCACTGCGTTAGGTGACTTTATTAACTATTGTATCCGCATTGATGCTCGTCTGACTGAACGCAGACAAGAGAGATGGTTCGAAAATAATCGCACTAACCTTTTCCTACCTCCCTCCTCAGCAAAGGAACCTTTGAGTAGGATCACAAGGGAACCAGAACCTGAACCCATGCAGGTGGACTCTTTACAAAGACGGGTTAGTGATGCACGCAAAGAACATCGTATAAAGGAAAATCTATGTTTTTACTGTGGTAAGTCAGGGCACTTCATTATAAACTGCCCCAGCCGTTCTCGTAAGACTACTGCAGCAGTCATTCACTGTGAGTGTTGCGAGAGGAGCTCTGTCATGTCCGAGCCTCAGACTCCAGAGAGATCTGCTGCAAGAGATCTTGATTTTTCGGACTTAAACTCTGTTAGTTCTGGGGACAATGACGGTATAAACGCTGCAATTTTTCAAGTTTCCTCAGCGGTGTCCCAGCTGAGTTGTAAAAGAAATAATTCTCATTGCTTCCTTTCCATCAAACTCTGGGTGGACTCAGTCTGGGTGTCTAGCTCTGCTATGATCGACTCAGGGGCAAGTGGAAATTTTATGGATATCTCCTTTGCTCTGAAACAGGGGATACGTTCAGTGAAGAAGGCTACTCCAGTACAGATGGAGACTGTGGATGGCTCCCTGCTGACCTCTGGACCAGTGGATCAGGAAAGAGAGCCTTTGAGGGTCCTTATGGGTAAAGATCATCAGGAGAAAATGTATTTTATGCTTATCTCTTCTCCCCACTTTCCCATTATTCTAGGGCTACCATGGCTGCAGGCGCAGAATCCTACGATTAACTGGGAGACCAAGGAATTACACTTTCCGGAGAAACAGATGAGTCAAGGAGTTTCAGCTTGCTCTGTTCCTAAAGGAACCATGTCAGTCCCTGAACTACCAACTGTATACCAGGACTATGTGGATTTATGTGACAAGAAGAACGCTGATCAGCTTCCTCCTCACCGTCCATATGATTGTCCAATCGAATTATTGCCTGGAGCCGAGATACCTTTTGGTAAGATATACCCCCTAGCGGGGCCCGAGCTAAAAGCTTTGAAGGACTACATAGATGAAAATCTAGCCAAAGGCTTCATACGCCCCTCTTCATCTCCTGCAGGTGCACCCATCTTCTTTGTGAAGAAAGATGGATCTCTGAGACCCTGCATAGACTATAGGGAACTCAATAAGGTTACTATTAGAAACCGTTATCCATTGCCTTTAATCCCTGAGTTGTTGGAGAGAGTGCGGCACGCCAAAATTTTCTCTAAACTGGATCTCCGTGGGGCCTATAACTTGGTCCGTATTAGACCTGGGGATGAATGGAAGACTGCATTCAGGTCACGCTATGGACACTTCGAATATCTAGTTATGCCTTTTGGTCTGAGTACCGCCCCAGCCACTTTCCAACACTTGGTGAATGACATCTTCAGGGATCTCCTAGATACATTTGTGGTGATTTATCTGGATGATATTCTAATTTTTTCTAACTCCACAGAGGAACATCATGGACATGTGAGAATGGTCTTAGAACGCCTAAGACAAAACCATCTCTACATCAAACTTGAAAAGTGTGAATTCCATAGGACCGAAATTCAATTTCTGGGGTATGTACTATCTACGCAAGGGATTAGTATGGATGGAAGCAAGACCCAAGCCATCAAGGATTGGCCAATTCCTAGAAATGTGAAGGAGGTGCAGCGCTTCATCGGGTTTGCCAACTTCTATAGACGTTTCATTAGGAATTTCTCTGAGGTAGTGTCACCTATCACCCAACTTACCCGGAAACAGTCTAGGTTCTCCTGGACCCCGCAAGCTCAGGAAGCATTTTCCTGTTTAAAGGATAAATTTACCACCACCTATCTTAGTACATCCCAACCCCGAGCTTGCCTTCATAATAGAGGTGGATGCTTCAGACTGTGCCGTTGGAGCTATACTCTCTCAGAGAACAGGTGAGAAGAATGTCTTGCATCCCTGTGCCTTCTTTTCCCAGCAGTTGTCTTCGGCTGAGAGGAACTACGATGTGGGCAATAGAGAATTGTTGGCCATTATTGCCGCCTTCAAGGAATGGAGACACCTTCTTCAGGGAGCTGCACAGCAAATAGTCGTCCTGACAGACCATCGTAACCTTGAATTTATCAGGTCGGCTAAGTGCCTGACTCCTCGCCAGGCTCGCTGGAATCTTTTCCTAAACCAATTTAATTTTGTAATTTCTTATAGACCAGGATCGCGCAATGGAAAGGCTGATGCATTCTCTAGGATTCATTCAGCAGAGACCCGTCCACTTACTCCTCCTAAGACTATTCTTCCTGACTCTAGATTCCTGGGAGTGATTCATAATCAAGACCTACTTAAGGACATCAAGGAAGCATACCATGCGGATTCTTTGTTGGCTCAACCCCCAAGG
>JARQOD010008508.1:0-35284 GCA_033576555.1 Oophaga sylvatica
GACCGCGTGACATTTTCACCGACCCACAAAAGATTCTCTCCAGCCTCCATGGATCCAGTAGTCAGTCTAGCTCGGCAGTTGCAGAGTTTGTCCATGGAGCTGGCGGACGTTAAGTCCAAGGTTTTGTATCCCCCGGAGCAAGCCGGACCAGAACCTAAAGTAGCTCTCCCTGACAGGTTTACTGGGGGGCGGGACAAGTTTTTTGTTTTCCGGGAGGCATGTAAGTTGTACTTTCGGCTGCGGCCACGGTCATCAGGGAGTGAAGAACAAAGGGTGGGAATTGTCATCTCGCTTCTACAAGGGGACCCACAATCATAGGCGTTCTCTCTTCCCCCGGGCTCCCGGCTCTCCAGTCAGTGGATAGGTTTTTCGCTGCTCTGGGTCTCGTATATGATGACCCGGATCGGATCTCCCTTGCTGAATCTAAGTTACGTAGGATCCAGCAGGGAGATCGTCCGGCGGAGGAATTCTGTTCGGAGTTCCGTAGGTGGGCCACGGACACCCAGTGGAATGACCCGGCTCTTAGAGCCAGTTTTGTCAAGGTTTATCTGACAGATTAAAGGATGTATTGGCACAGTATGACCCTCCCGCGTCACTGGAAGCCGCTATGGCCCTTGCTATTCGCATTGACAGACAGCTTCGGGAGAGGTGCGGGGTAACTCCGCCCCCTGTGATGACTCCACCTTCTACAAGGGCCCCTTATATGGAGGTTCCCCTGGTCAGTCCAGAGGAGCCTATGAAGTTAGGAGGGACATCATTTCGGGGAAGGGGACCGGCGGTGCGCCACAAGACTGGAATTAAGTTAGCTTTTGAGGAGTGGCGCCATTTTTTGGAGGGGGCAGTCCATCCAGTCACCGTCATCACCGATCACAAGAACCTACTATATCTTGAGTCCGCAAAACGTCTGAATCCCAGACAAGCTAGGTGGTCATTGTTTTTTACCAGGTTTAATTTTGTCGTCACATATCGTCCGGGGTCAAAAAATGTAAAGGCGGATGCCTTATCTCGTAGTTTCCCTGGGGCCGGGAATACGGATGACTCGGTTCCTATCCTTCAGGAGGGGATGGTGGTGTCGGCAGTATGCTCTGAGCTTGAGGAGGAGGTATTGGAGGCTCAGGGGGACGCCCCTGTTGGACCTCCAGGGAGACTGTTTGTTCCAGATCAGTTGCGACAAAAGGTGATCGAGGCACACCATAACTCAGCTTTGGCAGGACACCCAGGGAGTAAAGCAACTGTGGATCTCCTCTCGCGTCGGTTTTGGTGGCCTAACTTACATAGTGAGGTGGTAACTTTTGTTGCGTCCTGTGGGGTTTGTGCGCGCTCTAAGACCCCACATACCCGTCCATCTGGGGCCCTTTTACCTTTGAAGATCCCGGAGCGTCCTTGGACTCATCTGTCTATGGACTTTATTACGGACCTCCCGCCGTCTTCGGGTAAAACGGTCATACTCGTTGTAGTGGATAGGTTCAGCAAGATGGCACATTTTATCACTCTTCCTGCTCTTCCTAATGCTAAAACTCTTGCGCAGGTGTTCATTGGGGAGATTGTAAGGCTTCACGGGGTAGCCTCCGATGTGGTGTCGGATCGGGGGTCTCAGTTTGTGTCCAAATTCTGGAAGGCATTTTGTACACGGCGGGGGATGCATTTATCGTTTTCATCGGCTTTTCATCCTCAGACCAATGGTCAGACGGAACGTCTGAACCAGAGCTTGGAGACATATCTCCGGTGTTTTGTGTCAGAGAACCAGGAGGACTGGGCTTCTTTCTTGCCTCTGGCGGAGTTTGCTCTTAATAATAGGCGGAGCGAGTCCACTGGTAAGTCCCCGTTTTTTGGGGCATATGGTTTTCACCCCCAGTCTTGTACTTTCAGTAGGGGGGGCTCTTCGGGGGTTCCTGAGGAGGAACGATTTTCGTCATCACTCGCTTCAGTGTGGAGAGGGGTGCTGAATAATCTGAGTACTATGGGGAACAGATACAAACATATGGCTGATAGGAGGAGAGTGTCTGGTCCGGACCTAAGTGTGAACGATAGGGTATGGTTGTCTACCAAGAATAGAAAACTTAAGGTTCCCTCCTGGAAACTGGGTCCCAGGTTCATCGGGCCGTACAGGATCAGTTCTATAATTAATCCGGTGGCATTCCGTCTTGACCTCCCCCCTACGTTTAAAATTCACAACGTGTTCCACAGATCGTTGCTTAAGAGGTATGTGGCGCCGGTGATACCGTCACCTTTACCTCCTCCTCCAGTGGTGGTCAATGGTAACTTGGAGTTTCAGGTATCGAAAGTCGTCGATTCACGTTTTAATCGCCGGACCCTTCAGTACCTGGTTCATTGGAAGGGGTATGGTCCTGAGGAGAGGATGTGGGTTCCGGCGTCGGATATTAACGCAGACCGATTAATTCGGGCCTTCCACACGACTCACCCGGATAAACCTGGCCCTCAGGGTCCGGAGGTCCCTCGTAGAAGGGGGGGTACTGTCACGGGTGTGTCACCACGAAGATCGTCGCGATTGCACAGCCTGACTTCTCGCAGCTGAATTTTTGGTGCTTGGTGTTTTTTTTCGGCAGTGAGGGAGTTAATTCTCTCTGTGCTAGACGAGACCCAGCCTCACCCAGCTGCAGTTAATTCTGCAGTAGTGGGACTCCTTCAAATACCTGTCGGTCTGATTGGGTAGTTGTCGGTGAAAGCATTTCATACAGACCATCAGAGCGGATCGTGGTATTGAAGAGTTTGGAGTGAAGTGTACTCGGTGTGGTTTTTTCCCTTCCTCGCTTTATCATTTATCTCCTTACCAGTTTGTATTCCCTCTGTTATTGTAGTGTGAGTTTTTGTATGCAAGGTGGTTTTTGGTTTTCCCTTGTACTGTCTCGTTCGTCTAGTACTGTGTATAAGCATTTACTACCCTGTCCCCTACTGTTCTGATCGGGGTCCTTCTCAGGACTAGATTACTGAGGTTCAGGGATTCTCAGGAGGTAGGGTTACGCTGGCGGCCTGGACCTCTGTACCATTAACAGTACCTCAGGTAGAGGGATTAGTCAGGGCCCCAGCTTAGGGTCAGCATAGGACCCTGACCTCCTGTACGCAGTGACCGCGTGACAATACGGAGATTTATAATATTTTCACTATACTATATATCTTGTATCTGGTGAAACAGTGCCTTTTTTATATTATTGTGTAATACATACTGAGACTGAGAGCGTCAGTGGCTGCCTCCTGAAATATATACTGATGTTTAGAATATTTTCCCCATACTATATATACATGGTATCTGCTGACACAGTACCCCATTTTGTTCTTATTATATTCTTGTGTAATCCATACTGAGTCTGAGAGCGTCAGTGTCTGCATCCTGAAATATATACGGAGATTTAGAATAGTTTCACTATACTATATATCCCTGGTATCTGCTGATACAGTACCCCTTTTTATTCTTATTATATTCTTGTGTAATCCAGACTGAGCCTGTGAGCGTCTTTGTCTGCCTCCTGAAATATATACGGAGATTTAGATTATTTTGACTATACTATATATACCTTGTATCTGGTGATACAGTACCCTTTTTCAGCTTTTGAGATTATTGTGTAATACATACTGAGCCTGAGAGCGTCAGTGGCTGCCTCCTGAAATATATACTGAGATTTATAATATATTCACTATACTATATATACTTGCTATCTGGTGATACAGAACCCTTTTTCAGCTTTTAATATTGTGGTCTAATCCATACTGAGCCTGTTCAACGTCTGTCTGTTACTCCGGAAATATATCCGGAGATTTAAAAATTACTCCAACATTGTATACAGCTGCACGCTTCTGATACTGTACCATATATCTGCTGGTATTTTTGGTACATTTTCAAAAACATGAGGAAGTATGGTGGAAGAGGCCGCGGACGAGGGCGGGTGGGGCCAGCTGGTACTGATGGTGGTGGTGGTGCATCTGCTGGTAGTGCTAAAAGCACAATAGCACCTAAGGCAGGAGGTGTTGAGCCTGCGTCATCGTCTGGCTCACGAAGGCCTGGAAGGCTCCCTTTTCTGGGAGTAGGTAAACCGCTTTTAAAGTCGGAGCATCAGGAACAGGTTTTGACTTACATTGCCGAAACAGCCTCCAGCTCTATCGCCTCTTCTTCTTAAGTTTAAAAAAATGCAAGCACTGAGTCGTCAGTGCAGGCTCCTGGTCAGGAATAACACCTTTCCTTGTGTCCTTCACCACCACCAAAAGTGGAGGATGCGGCAGGCCACACTTCAAATTACTCCATGGAGCTCTTTTCACATACCGTGCCTGGGTTATCAAGTGAAATCCTGAATTACCCAGTCCATGATGAATCTGACATGGAGTGCACTGATGCACAGCCACTGCTAGATGATTCTGCTGGTACATTCACCCAGAGCACTGCATTGCCCTCGCAGTCTACTGAGCCAGAATGTGACCCTGATGAAACTCAGGTGCCCCTTCCCCATACTATACCACCTTACACGGTGTCACAGAGGAAGGTGCAGATGAAATTGAAGAGGTGGTGATGGATGACCCAGTTGTTGACCCGGATTGGCATCCAGTGGGGGAAGAGGGTGCCGCTGGCAATAGCTCAGACGAGAATGATCCGCAGCAGGCATTGACATCGCAGCAGCGGTTATCTGCAGGCCCGTAGCAGTCCAAAAAGGTGTAAAAAATACAAAAAAGAGTTCCAGGACAGCTTGGCCAGACGGAGAAATTAGCACAGCGTGCAAGCCCCGAAAATTTATCCCATAGTAGGAAGAGTGCAGTGTGGCACTTTTTTTACCTAAATCCTATGGATGAGGCAAAGGTTATCTGTAAGAAGTGCGGAAGGACCTTCAGCCGAGGGAAAAATTGCAGAAATTTGAATACCAGTTGCATGCTTAGACATTTAATGAACATGCACTTGCAAGCGTGGACAGACTACAAAACCTACAAATCCCCTCCCTTCCCCACAGGGCAGGCGTCAGCACCTGGCACACCCGGGCAAGTGTCGTTTCCCTGAGCAGTTGGGTGGGGGCCGACTCGTGGGCGACGGCACTGGCACAGGGCCCCTCATAGTACAAAAAATTGTCTCTGACGGTGGGAGGGCCCACTCACCGTCAGACACACCGGCGTACTATGAGGGGCCCTGTGCCAGTGCTGTCACCCACAAGTCGGCCCCCCCTGCTTGCTCAGGGCCCCAGCACTTGCAATACTTACCTCTCCCTGCTCCACCGCTGTGACATCTTGCGCGTTTCATGACAGTGACATTCAGGTCAAAGAGCGATGACGTCACGTCTGTACACCCTCTGCCTAAACAGTACAAGTGCAGAGAGCTGGAAGATGGCGACGCTGAGGAGACCAGAGTAGAGCAGTGCCCAGTGAGGAGAGGTATTACATTTTTTTTTATGTTTGGAGCAATATATGGGGAGCATTATACACTAGAGAATTATATTTGGGGCCCAGCATAGACTTGAGCATCATAGATAGGGCCCATTATACACTGGAGCATTCTAAATGGGGGACAGCATACAATGGAGCAGCATTTACGGGGACCATTATACATTGGCCCATTATATATGGAGCAATATTTTGGCCCATAAGACACTGGAGCATCATCCATGGGGCCCATCATACACTGTAGCATTATAAATTGGGGACAGCAGACACTGGAGCAGCATTTACGGGACCCATTATACACTGGATCATTAATAATGGGGCCCATTATATATGGACCATGATTTTGGCCCATAAGACACTGAAGCATCATCCATCGGGCCCATCATATGCTGGAGAATCATATGGGGTTAATTATTTATGGGGTTATCATATAGGGTATGGAGCATCATATGGGGCACATACGGGGCCTATTCTTTATGGAGCATTATATGGAGCCCATTCTGTATGGAACATTATATGGGACCAGTTATGTATGGAGCAATATATGGGGCTCATTATTCTGTATGGAGCAATATATGGGGCTCATTATTCTGTATGGATCACTATGTGGTGCCCATAATACTGTATGGAGTACTGTAGTGTCCGGTTTTTGAGCTACTGTAGATTTTAACATAGATATCAGTCATGTCATGTAAGAAATGAAGTATTTTTCATTGTACTATACCTATATTTCTCTGCCGTATCGGAGCATCATGAATTGTGGTATGTGTTAAAGGGGCCCACGAAAACCGGAGAGCCATCCCTACCCGCCCCCACAAGTTTAGCCAAATAACCCCCAGTTTTCAATGCGTAACTATTAGGCTAAGTTCACACGTTGCGGAATTGCCGCGGTAAATACGCATTTTATAGGTATGCGTATTCCCGCCAGAAACTAGCGTTTTGTAAGCATAATTAGCTTGCAGAATGCTAGCGTTTTCCTAGTGATCTGTAGCATCGATGGGAAAACTGATTGACAGGTTGGGGACACGAGTCACACATAGTGTTTGACAAGTGTGATCAACTTTTTACTATTGATGCCGCCTATGCCGCATCAATAGTAAAAAGATCTAATGTAAAAATAATAAAAAAAATAATAAATCGTGATATTCTCACCTTCCGGCGGCCCCCGCAGCTTTCCCGCCTCTCAGCGACGCTCCCGGCCAATCCCGTTCCCAGGCGTCCTTTGCGACAATGACCCCGGATGACGTAGCATCACGCGAGACCGCTACGTCATCTGGGGTGATTCTCGCAATGCATTACTGGGAACGGGATTGGCCGGGAGCGTCGCTGAGAGGCGGGAAAGCTGCGGGGGCCGCCGGAAGGTGAGAGTATCATTATTTTTTATTTTTATTATTGCCTTTACCAGGGATATGGTACCCAGGGCAGAATCTCCTCTCCTCCAGACCCCGGGTACCATCCGCACATTAACCGCTTACATTGCGCATGGTGGGCATAGCCACATGCGGAAAGTAAGTGGTTCAATGCATTCCTATGGCGGCAGAATCACCGCGATTACGCGAAATTAATGAACATGTTGCTTTTTTTTCCGTGAAGCGTTTTTTTCGCGGAAAAAAACGCTGCATGTGCACAAAAATTGCGGAATCCATTTAAATGAATAGGATGCTTAATGCTTGCGTTTTTTTCGTGTTTTTGCCGCGGGAAAAAACACGAAAAAAACGCGAATATTCCTGATGTGTGCACTTAGCCTTAGTATAAAGTTTATTAAGGTTGCCAAGCTTAGGTAATAAGAATTGATGTTGTTGGCATTGAAATGGGCACTGTAGGTGTGTTTACTGTCCTCCACTCCCTGCTGACTTTGCTTCCCATTGACTTGCATTGGGTTTCGTGTTTCAGTTGGACATCCGACTTTTCCCGATAGTCGGCCGATTTCGTTCGACCCGACTTTTGAGAAAGTCGGGTTTCATGAAACCCGACTCGACATGAAAAAAGGGAAAGTCGCTCATCTCTACTTATGCCCCCTGAGGAAGGAGCTGAGGTCTCCGAAACGCGCGTCGGGGTGGGCCTGGGTCCTGTCTTGTCCCACTGAATCAGGTATATGGTATAATCCTTCATGTTTTACTGCACAATATTAATATGCATATGCATAATATATATGGTCGCCTATGATGGTTGTAGTATATGGTGGGTACTATTGACATGTGGATTTGACATATGGGTGGACGGGACTCAGTCCCTTATGGCGTGTATATGTTGACACCTCTATATGTATCTGCCCCTATCTGAACCAATCACATTTTTGTAGTTTGCAATTTTATTTGAGTAATCAATAAAGTTGATATTTTTATGGGATCTTATGGCTGCCACTATTTGTCTTTTTTGCATGGCTCTTGCAGTTTTCCCGCATTGTCCTGCATATATATATATATATATACCCGATATATGTATCATTAAATGCCACGTTTTTTCAGGGTATATGCGATGGTTTCTGCTATCCCTGTATTATTAGTAATCCCACCTAAACCACTGCTGTACCAATCCAAATTTTAACTTACCTAGAGACTACTAATCCACCCACCCTTACACTACAGAACCAGCCTCAACTAGTGACCCACTATAATCTACTGCCTCATTCCCAAACTTCTGACAGGCTTCCAAGTTCCTGCTCCACCACGAGATTACTGATCTACGTAAAGCGCTGATCCAACCCCAACTGTAGACGCAAATATGGCCACCTCTCAATGTATTGCTCCTAACTGATGATCCATCCCAAACTACCAGTGCACCGAAACTGCCGCTGCACCAAAACCAGCCCCAAATTACTGCCCCTCTCAACTGCTCCTCTCTACAACTCTGCAACTTCAGCTTCAATTCCTGACTCTCGTCTGGAGGAGCAACGTCCAGAGCGGAAACACCGATAATCCAGCGCCGGATTACTGGAATACACGAGACACATGAGACAGACTTCCCGACATGGACACCAGTCACTACCTTTGCATATGAAGCACTTGATGTGGAAATGCTTGGCCTGGACGCGCAGCACCTCGCCTTTGCATGGCTCCCCACATTTATGGCAGTGGATAGGGGCTTCTCTGCAGACTGCCCGGGGTCCTGAGAATGGGCGACTGGAAGAAAGAGAGAGAGAGAGGCGGTCACTAATGTCCCCAATATCCACCGGCATTACAGAGAAGAACAGCAACAATATGAAAAAATGAGGTCTACAAAACTCCAGAACATTACAGAGGTCTACCAGAGGAGCCTGGAGGAAGGAGGAGTAGGATAGAGGAGCCTGGAGGGAGGAGAAGGACAGAGGGGCCTGGAGGGAGGAGGAGAAGGACAGAGGAGCCTGGAGGGAGGAGGAGAAGGACAGAGGAGCCTGGAGGGAGGAGGAGAAGGACAGAGGAGCCTGGAGGGAGGAGAAGGACAAAGGAGCCTGGAGGGAGGAGGAGAAGGACAGAGAAGCCTGGAGGGAGGAGGAGAAGGACAGAGGAGCCTGGAGGGAGGAGGAGAAGGACAGAGGAGCCTGGAGGGAGGAGAAGGACAAAGGAGCCTGGAGGGAGGAGGAGAAGGACAAAGGAGCCTGGAGGGAGGAGGAGAAGGACAAAGGAGCCTGGAGGGAGGAGGAGAAGGACCGAGGAGCCTGGAGGGAGGAGAAGGACAAAGGAGCCTGGAGGGAGGAGGAGAAGGACCAAGGAAGCCTGGAGGGAGCAGGAGAAGGACAGAGGAGCCTGGAGGGAGGAGGAGAAGGACAAAGGAGCCTGGAGGTAGGAGAAGGACGAGGAGCCTGGAGGGAGGAGAAGGACCGAGGAGCCTAGAAGGAGAAGAAGGACAGAGGAGCCTGGAGGGAGGAGAAGGACGAGGAGCCTGGAGGGAGAAGAAGGACAGAGGAGCCTGGAGGGAGGACGAGAAGGACCGAGGAGCCTGGAGAGAGAAGGACAGAGGAGCCTGGAGGGAGAAGAAGGACAGAGTAGCCTGAAGGGAGGAGTAGAAGGACAGAGGAGCCTGGAGGGAGGAGAAGGACAGAGGAGTGTGGAGGGAGGAGGACAGAGGAGTGTGGAGGGAGGAGAAGGACAGAGGAGTGTGGAGGGAGGGAGAAGGACCGAGGAGCCTGGAGGGAGAAGACGGACAGAGGAGCCTGGAGGGAGGAGGAGAAGGACAGAGGAACATGGAGGGAGGAGGAAAAGGACAGATGAGCTTGGAGGGAGGAGAAGGACAGAAGAGTGTGGAGGGAGGAGGAGAAGGACAGAGGAGCCTAGAGAAAGGAGAAGGACAGAGGAGCCTGGAGGTAGGAGGAGCAGAAGGACAGAGGAGTGTGGAGGGATGAGAAGGACAGAGGAGTGTGGAGGAGAAGGACGGAGGAGTTGTGGAGGGAGAAGGACAGAGGAGCATGGAGGTAGAAGGACAGGACTGTGGAGGGAGCAGGAGATGAAGGACAGAGGAGTGTGGAAGAGGAGAATGACAAAGGAGTGTGGAGGGAGGAGGAGGAGAATGACAGAGGAGTGTGGAGGGAAGAAGAGGAATAGGACAGAGGAGTGTGGCGGGAGAAGGAGAAGAATGATGGAGGAGTGTGGAATTATATGTACATGGGAAGCATTCACAAGTTCACAATCTATTACTCCCTGTTATCAGCCATTACTGGGAGGAGACTGTAGGACAGGTGCCCACAATCAGTCACACCCTGCTGGGAGCAGCACCTGTTTCCTGAGCTCCAGGTCTTCCAGGAGGAGGCCCAGAGTCTGCCTCTCTTCTCCCCAGGGAGAGGCAGGCTTCCCTGGGAGGCCGGCATGGCTTCCCAGGCTTCTGTTCCCCGGTCTGTGCCGGCGGGGAACAGGGAGCAGCAGCAGCAACCGGCCCAGGAGGGAGTGAGGAGATCAGAACGGGTGAGAAAGACCAATCCCACCTACTCCAACCCTGAGACGGCTCATCGTCCGCCCAGAGAGGGAGACAGGGGCACCCCAGGCCCCAGGAAGACGAGCCCAGGAAGATCCTGGGGGGAGATGACCTCCAGCGAACACACAAAATCCTTCTCCTCCCGCGTGGTCGCCATGTTACGTGAGTACGAGGATGCCGGCAAAGCACTAACCCGGCTGAAGGAGGATCTGCGGGAGGCACGGATCCTAAACACCCGTGCCTCCAACAAGGAGAGACCCGTGACCTCCCAGAGGTTTAAAACCATCAGAGATGAGGTGGTCCGGTTAGTGCTCCTCCGGGAGGGGATCGAGAAAAGCGCAGGTCCCTTCCTGGAGAGGTTTAACAACCAGCGGCGGTTCTCAAAAATGAAGGGGTTAAATACCTCAGGAGAGCCGCCAGCCGGCGTCCTAAGCGAGGAGGAGGACGAAGTCGTGGCTGGAGTCTCTAGTGCTGGAACGAGTCGGGAGCGAAGCCAACAGGGAAGCGGCCTCCTGACTCGGCAAGGGACTCCGGCAACACAAGCCGGAGTGTCAGCGGAGGAAGAGGAGGAATGCGGTTTACTGAGGGAGATCAGAACGCTGGAGTCTCCTGTGGACCTGACCAGGTTCTCCTTTGGTGAAGAGGAGCCAGCGGAGGAAACAAAGAAAAAGCGGAAGAAGGCCAAGGAGACTGCACAGGAGGTGGTGAGTTACCAATATGTACCGATGTCTGATGTTACACCTACCACCTCCTGTGTAAACCCCACCAAATCTAAAGGCACGGGCTCTGCAGTGGGTCCGGGGCATAGACAAGGTGGGGAGAGGAGAAGGACGTCCGGCGATGCTGCCGTCTGTGCGGGGAACAGTGCAGGGGGCGAAGCTGTGGAGGTACTCACGGCGCCGGACATAAGGGACCATGAGGAGTTTATCTCCCGGCCCTCTGCGGCTAAGCCGGTTATCACTGTGGCCGAGGAGGGTGGGGGGGATGTCCACGCCGTTGCGAAAGGAGGATGGTGTGGACAGACTCCATCCCCGCTCACTGCGGCTAAGCCGGCCGACGCTGGGGCCGTGGGGGGCGGGGCCGAGGAGCGTGTTACGGCAAAAGGGGGGCGCACTGTTGTGACATGGGCGCAGTGTGCCCCAACAGAGGAGAAGAGGCGCGCGGCAGGGGATGCACGTGTAAGAAATGTTCCTGGGGAAAATCAACAACGGAAGACCCAAACTGTCAAGAATACTGGGCGCACTGCGGTGACAGGGGGGCAGTGTGCCCCAGCGGCAAAAAAAGACAATAAGGCCCCAAAGTAAGGGGCTTCAAGGCAGGCTGCTGACAATAAGGGGCACAGTGCTCCAAAAGTCAGCAGCACTGTTCCAATTAAAGCGGGTGTGGTGCTGAACCCCTCCCCCGGTCCAGCAGGTGTGAGTGCAGAGACTCCAGACACAAGGGAGGAAGGAATGGATGTGACTGTGGAAGGTGCAGAGAACAGTGGAACAAATGGTGGAGGTTAGTTGTAATGGTAAGGGGAGTGAAAGGAGCTGTGCAGCAAATGATGGGAGTTGTGGTGGAGTGAATGATGGGAGTTGTAGTGCCGCAAATGATGGGAGTTGTGGAGTGAATGATGGGAGTTGTGGTGCCGCAAATGATGAGAGTTGAGGTGGAGTGAATGATGGGAGTTGTGGTGGAGTGAATGATGGGAGTTGTGGTGGAGTGAATGATGGGAGGTTGTGGTGGAGTGAATGAGGAGAGCAGCACTAGTGTTGGTGGAGGGGAAGTAGGTAGTGGTCCCGCTGCCCCCCAGCGGTGGCAGGGGCTTCAGCCCCAAGCTATTCAGGAGCTGTCACTGCTGGGGGTAGTAGTGCACCCTTGTCTGGTGGCCCTGGGGACGGTGACTTACAACAGCTCTCACTGGACGCCCTGAAGAAAGGGGAGAGCTCCATCACTGTAGAGGGGAGGGAGGTTGATCTGTCTTTCTGGATAGAGAGACACGGTCTTTCCGCCTTCCGAGATAGAGGGGCAGAGACTGTCTGGTCTCTGCCGACACCGGGGCAGAGGAGTAACCGTAGGAACGTGGCCCGTCTCCACTGGGTAAGCAAGGATGCCTGTCCCGATCGGTCGAAGGTGGCTGAGCTCCTGCTGGGGATGGGCTTCGCGGCATACGACATCTTCGCCTTGATCCACCCCTATGGGACCTCCTACTTCGATGTCAGCTTCGTAAGACCGGAGGGCCTTGAACTTTTCTGGTCTCGCCATGAGCTGACTCGGGGTCGCCCCGAGTGGCAGGGTTTATGTCCTGTCGCGATATCCCGCCAGAACTCAGTCAGGAAGGGGACCGTTTTGACCAGTAACGAGTCACTTTCCTGTATGGACATCTCCACCTGGATTGGTCGATAAGAAGACATCGTCGGCATTCCAGAGAAGACCCGCGACGACCATGGTATCTGGTCAGGGGCCTGGACCTTCATGGTGAAATTGAAGGTTTCAGGAAACACTGTTACCCATATCCCTTCCTCAACTTTTTTGGGGAGGGACAGGATCTTGATTTTCTACCAGGGGCAGCCTAAGGTCTGTCACAGGTGCGGCAGTCCCACACACTTTAGTGCGCAGTGTACCACCCAGAAATGCGCACTGTGTGGGGACCTCGGCCATCTCGCTGCTACCTGTGGCAGGATTAAGTGTAACTTGTGTGGTGACCTCGGTCACCCTTTCAGTCGCTGTCCTCGTTCCTTCGCCAATGCGGTCCTGAAAGCGGCGAGTGCGGGACAGGCGAAAGCCGGGACTAATCTTGCCGGTGAAGGGACCAGTAGAGGCGGAGGAGGCAGGGAACCGGTGAGGAGCAAGCTGCCGCCATCCAACATCAGGCGGCAGGAGCAGCGCCATGGGAACAGAAGGCAGGGAGTAATGACCCTAAACTCTGACCCGTGTACTTCACTTGCAGCTGAGGATCCTAAAGACAGCGAACTGAGCGAGGAAGTCAAGAGACTTGAAAGGGAGGAGCAAGCGGGCGCCATATCTTCCCAGGAACCTTCATCCGGTGACAGTCTGGATGAGGAAGAGGGGGAGTGGTCACAACAAAGGAAAAAGGGTAATAGAAAAACAACTAAGGGTAAGAGGGGGTCCGGGTCTCGGGCCTCCTCCCTGGAGTGCGGCCCCTCTGACTCTCTAACCCTGGTCCAGGTGCCATTGGAAGGTCCAGCCGCCCCCCTCTGGTGGATCTCTCCAACCGGTTCCGGGCCCTCCAGGACTCCGATCCAGAGGGGGAGGACGGGGACCCGGGGCTGGAGGTTGCGGACAAGGTTGTTGGTGCTCGGAGGTTGCTGGGTCTTCTTCTCAGGGAGCAAATAAAAGGCCCTCTGAGGGGGGACTACCTCATGACCTCCAGACAAGGGCCAGAGTGAGTGTAAGGAGAGAATGGATGAGTCTGTCTGTCTGAAGCGCACTAAAAGCTCATCATTGTCAGAGGAAGAAGGTGAACCTGTTGGGTGTGGGAAGAAAAAGGCTATCTAATTCAATCAATCATGATGGTGGCACCCACCCCGTTGACGCTGGCAACCATTAATGTTGCCAGCATAAAGTTAGAAGCGGCAAGGTACACGGCCTTTCATTTTCTCGGCCAACTTAATGCCGACATTTTGTTTTTGCAGGAGACCAGGTTGACTGACCTATCAAGCATGCATAAAGCAAGGCGGGAGTGGAGGCATGGGCCCTCCTACTGGTCTCTTGCGGCCGAGCCGTCTAGCGGGGTGGCGGTCCTTTTTAAGACCGCAGCGGTTGAATGCAGACGATTAATCGAATTAGAAATGGGGAGATGCTTGATCCTAGATGTCTCCATGAAGGGACAGGAGCTTCGGCTCATCAACATCTACGGTCCCCAATCCAAATGGGACCGCAAATGTCTCTTCATGAAGATCAAACCTTTCTTATTTTCGAGTCGGCAGGTGGTCTTTGGAGGGGATTTCAACAACGTCACAAGACCCTGTGATAGAGGAGGTTCCGGAGATCGGCTGGCTTACGATTGCGTCGCGTTAAACAGGATAGTAAGTGAGGCACGCCTGGTGGATGTCCATATCCGGCACAACACAGGCCACACGGGTTTCACCTTTTTTAGGGGTAGTCAGTGCAGGTCTAGGATAGACAGGTTTTATTTAAAGGAGGAGGCCGTCTCCTCGCCGATGTCGGTTGTGGAGGTGGAGTTCTCCGATCACTGTTTGATTATGTTTTCTCTGAACGTTACAGAGACTCCTAGGATGGGAAGAGGTTATTGGAAGCTGAATTCGTCACTCCTTGAGGAAGAAGCTGTAAGACGGTCCTTTGAGGAATTTCTTCAGAGCCAGGTACCGCTGCTGGGCCTAAGTAACACTAAGTCAGAGTGGTGGGAGATGTTCAAACATCGGGTGTCGAGATTCTTCCGGCAACTCTCGAACCTCAGAAGCCTGAACAGGGATCGCCTGTATCAGAGCCTGAGGAGGAAACTCGAGCATCTTGTCTCGACTGGAGGTAGCCGCGAGGAGATCTCCTGTGTGAAGTCCTTGCTGAAGAGGTGTCAGTACGATAGGCACACATCTTTGGTTTTTGAGAGGGACTACAGGAAGTACCATTCGCCCGACCCTTACAGAAGCTGCAAGATGTCAGTGAATAGTAAGATAGTGACTGGGCTGATAGACAGTACGGGATCCCTGAGAAGGTCCAGGTCAGGGATCTTGGAGGTCGTCGGTTCATACTACTCGCACCTCTTGGGAAGGAGGGAACTGGATCGTGACAGGATGTCGGCTTTCCTGGCTGAAGCTGTTCCTGAGCCAGGGGCTGACCTCTCGCTGGACGTTTTGTCAGAAGCAATCAAAGAAGAGGAAGTGAGACTGGCGATCGATGGGCTCAGGCCCAAAAAATCGCCAGGTCCGGATGGCTTAACATCTGAGTTCTTTAAGACCTTTAGGGACTCCTTGGTCCACATCTTGACTCAGGTGTTTAATGAGTGTCTTTCCTCGGGCACTCTGCCGAGATCATTAAGGAGGTCAGCTTTGATCATTTTGTCAAAGGGTAAGGATCCGTCACGCATTGAGAATTGGCGTCCCATAGCACTTCTCAATGTGGACAGGAAGGTTTTGGCTAAGATACTTTTCAACAGGCTGGTGAAGTTTGCACCGCGGCTCCTTTCGGAGGCTCAGCACTGTTGCGTTCCTGGCCGTAGCACTATCAGTGCTGTTCTAGGTGTCCGAGAGGCCGTGGAGCAAGGCAGGGCGGGCCTTTGGAAGGGGTTCTTGCTGACCCTGGATCAGGCAAAAGCCTTTGATCGGGTCGACCACGAGTACCTCTGGTCCACTCTTTTGAGGTATGGTCTGCCTGGGGGGTTTGTGGACTGGCTTAAGACCTTGTACGAAGGGGCTGAGACTTTCCCTCTGGTAAACGGGTGGATTGGACAACCTTTCGGGGTAGGATCTGGTGTCCGCCAGGGCTGCCCTCTTAGCCCTTTGCTTTACGCGTTTGCGATCGATCCCTTCCTCAGAAGGGTCGATTGTGGACCGTTGGCGGGGGTGAGGATGGGCGGGGTGGCGCCGGAGGCTGTCCTGAGGGTGGTGGCCTACGCGGACGATGTCACCATCTTTGTTTCTTCACACGAGGAGGCAATGGTGGTGATGTCAGAAGTGGAGAGCTACTCAGAGGCTTCCGGGTCCAAGGTCAACCAGGACAAGTGTGAGAGTCTCTGGCTGGGAGGCGGGGATCCCGGGTTTGATCTTCTGGACACCCTCCCTGAACCCCAAGAACATGCCAAAGTCCTAGGCATCGAATTTGGCCAGGGTGATTACCCCACGAAAAACTGGGAAGGCAGGATCAAAGGTGTCGCCCAAAGAGTGGACCAATGGAAGGGTTGGTCTTTGACCCTGAGGGAAAGGGTTGGCCTGTGCAAAGCTTTCCTGATCCCCTTGCTAATCTACCTGGGCAGCGTCTGTGTCTTGCCAGAGCCTCTCTGGACTCGGGTCTACAGTTTGTTCTTCCAGATGTTATGGGGGAATAGACTGAACCTAGTCAAACGAGAAGTCACTTACCGCACGAGGAGACTAGGGGGATTGAATATGGTGAACCCCGTGGTGTTCCTAGTGAACACCTTTTTGAAGGTCAACGTAGCAAACCTCTGGAAAGAGGGGCTCCTCCGTGGGTATTCTCCTGCAAGGGATGGTTTCAGCCTTTCTTCCAGGAATGGGAGACAGGGGGAAGATTGAAGGATCTTCGCACGCCGCACGGACATCTCCCGGCTTATGTTACCCCGGTTCTGAAAATGATGCACCGGTGGGGTCTGGGAATGTGGGAGGTGAGGTCGCTCCCGAGGAAACTCCTCAATATGCGGGTCTTGCTTTCGCATTTTCAGAGACCATTGGTCCTCAAGGACTGCCCAAGTCGGGATCTAGAGGTTGGGTTGAGTTTGTTAAATTCTAACAGGATCCCCAAGAAGTACTGGGACTTGACTTGGCGCTGCTTCCAAGGTAAGTTGTATGTGAGGAACAATCTGAAGTACAGGAGCTCCGAGGACAGGAATTGCCCCCGTGAGGCTTGTGCTACCATGCTGGAAAGCATGGAGCACTTCCTGCTTCATTGTCCCTTTAATACAGAGGTGTACAACAGGGTGGGAGCTTCCATTGGTTGGCCGCGCTGGCTACTCTATCCTATGCCGAGTGGGCCTATGGAGCATTCAGAGACCTCGGGAGAAGGGACCGAACCACTTTATTCCTAGTCAGCGCAGTGGTCAGGTACTTCACGTGGAACGCACGAGTTTTAGTTTCGACGCAGAGTAAAATCCTCCGTGTAGATGAAGTTTATAGCAGCATCCTAAGTGCCCTGGTGAAGGTACGTTCTCTGGAGTGTGAAAGACTGGGTGCCCGGAGGGTGGCCCATCTCTGGAGGGGTTTCTCCTTCGGGGTGCCTTAGTCCAGTAGCGCTCCTATATCCTGGTGGTGGGCTGATGACTTTGCACCCTAGATTTTTGTTTTGAATCTGTCTCCTGAATAGGAGGTTTGCAGTCATCGACCTTGAGCCTTGGGTGGTGAGTTGTGTTCTGTAATGTTGGTTTATGTATATATTGTATATAGTGTATTGTATATATTGTGTATAATAGGGGGTCTTAGTTAGGTTGGGTGGGGGGATTGGGGGTTCAACAGCGGTGATAAGAGACTGATCTGGCCTGGCCCAGGCCCCGCCTGGGGAAAAACTTTGGGGCCTGATCCTAGCGCTGAGAATTCCTGAACTTTGTGACCAGAGCTGGATCAGGGGTGGTGGGATAGTTAGTGTAGGTGTGTGTTTTATATATAGTGTAAAAAAAAAACAGGAAAAAAAAAAAAAAAACTCAAAAGGAAAAAAACAAAAAATAAAAAATAAATTTGTATATTGTGTTGTATTTTGCTTTGTTGTTGTGTGAATGTGGTGGTATAAAGGGGAGGATGTAGGGTAAGGCAGTGGGACCAGTGGGTGCTTGTTATTTTGGTGTCATGTATAGTATTAGGTTTAGTGTTGTTTATATTGTATATATTGTATATAACATTGTATATAGGACGGTGTGGATGTAGTTGGGGTTGTATATAGTAGTATGAATGAAGCTGGCCGGGGGTTTTACATGATTCTATATTTATTATTTTAAGGGGTACTTGTGTAATTCTGGTTATTTTGTTTTCTTTGTTAGTTTAATTTCTTGTTTAGTTAATTTTATTTTTTTATTTTATTTTATTTTTTTTTGTTTCATACTTTGTAGGTCAAGAATTTTCCTTAATATTGTTTCCATTTCTGGTTTATGTCTGTGTCTTGTTCTGATTGGAGTTTTGTTCTTGTGGTTTGTTCTGTTGTGTTTTATTTTGTTATGTCATGTGAAGTATTTTATAATAATAAAAAAGACCTACAATCTATTACTCCCTGTTATCAGCCATTACTGGGGGAGGGAGGACTGTAGGAGGAGACTACAAATCTATTACTCCCTGTTATCAGCCATTACTGGGGGGAGACTGTAGGACAAGAGACTACAATCTATTACTCCCTGTTATCAGCCATTACTGGGGGGAGACTGTAAGACAGGAGATTACAATCTATTACTCCCTGTTATCAGCCATTACTGGGGGAGGAGACTGTAGGAAAGGAGACTACAATCTATTACTCCCTGTTATCAGCCATTACTGGGGGGAGACTGTAGGACAGGAGACTACAATCTATTACTCCCTGTTATCAGCCATTACTGGGGAGGAGTGTTATGAATGTGCTAGAGATGGTTTCTGAGCACAGGCTCCCTCTGGTGGTTACAGACAGTACTGAGCCTTTCAGCGAGGAATGGCAATCTGGGATCGCTGACTGGTCTGATATAAGGGAGGTTCCCTCCCATGATGGTGGCCGGTGATATTGTTGTGTTTAGGTAGCTGAGGAGAATAAACAAAAACGGCAATACACCAGAGAGGCTGAAACCTATTGGATTGCAGTAACCTGAACTAACCACACAACTAGAGGTAGCCATGGAGCGTTCCTACGTTGATCCTAGACGCCTCGTCACAGCCTGAGAGATAACTACACCTAAAGGCAGAAAGATGAAAGCTATCTGCCCTGGAGCAGATCCCCAAGGAAAATAGGAAGCCCCCAAACGTGTAATGGCGGTTAGACAAGAAGAAGCACGGACACAGACAGAAAACAGAATGAGCAAACGCTGGGGCCCAATCTGTCTAGACAGAAAAGTACAGGAAAGGATACTCACTACAATCCAAAAAAACCTAAAAAATACCAACTCTTCTGATTGCAAAAACACCTGAGATCACACGATCTCTACCACCTAAAATCAGATATCTGGTGTAACAAAACTAAGCCGCAGCCACTGAAAAAACAGGAAAAAGCAAATGAACAAATAAACAGTGGCTTCAGATAAACTGAGAGGAGCACAAGCCCCCGGAGGGGACCTGGCTGACCTCCACAGATGTGCAGGGAACAATGCAAAAAGCAAGCACAAAAATAAAAGCAGAAAATATCTTATCTGACAGCAGAAGATGCAGGCAAGACTCAGCAAACTTCCAAATGAACCAGGAACCACAATTGAGACAAGAACAATTGATCACCGACAACCATCATGGGAGGGAACCTCCCTTATATCAGTCCAGTCAGTGATCCCAGATTGCCATTCCTCACTGAAAGGCTCAGTACTGTCTGTAACCACCAGAGGGAGCCTCTGCTCAGAAACCATCTCTAGCACATACATAACAGAGGAGACTGTAGGACAGGAGACTACAATCTATTACTCCCTGTTATCAGCCATTACTGGGGGGGAGACTGTAGGACAGGAGACTATAATCTATTACTCCCTGTTATCAGCCATTACTGGGGGAAGACTGTAGGACAGGAGACTACAATCTATTACTCCCTGTTATCAGTCATTACTGGGGGAAGACTGTAGGACAGGAGACTACAATCTATTACTCCCTGTTATCAGCCATTACTGGGGAGGAGACTGTAGGACAGGAGACTACAATCTATTACTCCCTGTTATCAGCCATTACTGGGGGAAGACTGTAGGACAGGAGACCACAATCTATTACTCCCTGTTATCAGCCATTACTGGGGGAGACTGTAGGACAGGAGACTATAATCTATTACTCCCTGTTATCAGCCATTACTGGGGGAAGACTGTAGGACAGGAGACCACAATCTATTACTCCCTGTTATCAGTCATTACTGGGGGAGACTGTAGGACAGGAGACTACAATCTATTACTCCCTGTTAACAGCCATCACTGGGGAGGAGACTGTAGGACAGGAGACTACAATCTATTACTCCCTGTTATCAGCCATTACTGGGGAGGAGACTGTAGGACAGGAGACTACAATCTATTACTCCCTGTTATCAGCCATTACTGGGGGGAGACTGTAGGACAGGAGACTACAATCTATTACTCCCTGTTATCAGCCATTACTGGGGAGGAGACTGTAGGACAGGTGCCCACAATCAGTCCCACCCTGCTGGGAGCAGCACCTGTTTCCTGAGCTCCAGCTCTTCCAGGAGGAGGCCCAGAGTCTGCCTCTCTTCTCCCCAGGGAGAGGCAGGCTTCCCTGGGAGGCCGGCATGGCTTCCCAGGCTTCTGTTCCCCGGTCTGTGCCGGCGGGGAGCAGGGAGCAGCAGCAGCAACCGGCCCAGGAGGGAGTGAGGAGATCTGAACGGGTGAGGAAGACCAATCCCACCTACTCCAACCCTGAGACGGCTCATCGTCCGCCCAGAGAGGGAGACAGGGGCACCCCAGGCCCCAGGAAGACGAGCCCAGGAAGATCCTGGGGGGAGATGACCTCCGGCGAGTCCACGAAATCCTTCTCCTCCCGCGTGGTCGCCATGTTACGTGAGTACGAGGACGCCGGCAAAGCACTAACCCGGCTGAAGGAGGATCTGCGGGAGGCACGGATCCTAAACACCCGTGCCTCCAACAAGGAGAGACCCGTGACCTCCCAGAGGTTTAAAACCATCAGAGATGAGGTGGTCCGGTTAGTGCTCCTCCGGGAGGGGATCGAGAAAAGCGCAGGTCCCTTCCTGGAGAGGTTTAACAACCAGCGGCGGTTCTCAGAAATGAAGGGGTTAAACACCTCAGGAGAGCCGCCAGCCGGCGTCCTAAGCGAGGAGGAGGAGGACGAAGTCGTGGCTGGAGTCTCTGGTGCTGGAATGAGTCGGGAGCGAAGCACAACAGGGAAGCGGCCTCCCGACTCGGCAAGGGACTCCGGCACCACAAGCCGGAGTGTCAGCAGAGGAAGAGGAGGAATGCGGTTTACTGAGGGAGATCAGAACTCTGGAGTCTCCGGTGGACCTGACCAGGTTCTCATTCGGTGAAGAGGAGCCAGCGGAGGAAACAAAGAAAAAGCGGAAGAAGGCGAAGGAGACTGCACGGGAGGTGGTGAGTTACCAATATGTACCGATGTCTGATGTTACACCTACCACCTCCTGTGTAAACCCCACCAAATCTAAAGGCACGGGCTCTGCAGTGGGTCCGGGGCATAGACAAGGTGGGGAGAGGAGGAGGACGTCCGGCGATGCTGCCGTCTGTGCGGGAACAGTGCAGGGGGCGAGGCTGTGGAGGTACTCACGGCGCCGGACATAAGGGACCCTGAGGAGTTTCCCTCCCTGCCCTCTGTGGCTAAGCCGGTTATCACCGGGGCCGAGGAGGGTGGGGGGGATGTCCACACCGTTGCGAAAGGGGGACGGTGTGGACAGACTCCATCCCCGCTCACTGCGGCTAAGCCGGCCGACGCCGGGGCCGTGGGGGGCGGGGCCGAGGAGCGTGTTACGGCAAAAGGGGGGCGCACTGTTGTGACAGGGGCGCAGTGCGCCCCAACCGAGGAGAAGAGGCGCGCGGCAGGGGATGCACATGTAAGAAATGTTCCTGGGGAAAATCAACAACGGAAGACCCAAACTGCCAAGAATACTGGGCGCACTGCGGTGACAGGGGGCAGTGTGCCCCAGCGGCAAAAAAAGACAATAAGGCCCCAAAGTCTGGGGCTTCAAGGCAGGCTGCTGACAATAAGGGGCACAGTGGCCAAAAGTCAGCAGCACTGTTCCAATTAAAGCGGCTGTGGTGCTACACCCCTCCCCCGGTCCAGCAGGTGTGAGTGCAGAGACTCAGTTACAAGGGAGGAAGGAATGGATGTGACTGTGGAAGGTGCAGAGAACGGTGGAACAAATGGTGGAGAGGTTAGTGGTAATGGTAAGGGGAGTGAAAGGAGCTGTGCAGCAAATGATGGGAGTTGTGGTGGAGTGAATGATGGGAGTTGTGGTGCCGTAAATGATGGGAGTTGTGGTGGAGTGAATGATGGGAGTATTGGTGGAGTGAACGAGGAGAGCAGCACTAGTGTTGGTGGAGGGGAAGTAGGTAGTGGTCCCGCTGCCCCCCCAGCGGTGGCAGGGGCTTCAGCCCCAAGCTATTCAGGAGCTGTCACTGCTGGGGGTAGTAGTGCGCCCTTGTCTGGTGGCCCTGGGGAAGGTGACTTGCAACAGCTCTTCCTGGACGCCCTGAAGAAAGGGGAGAGCTCCATCACTGTAGAGGGGAGGGAGGTTGATCTGTCTTTCTGGATAGAGAGACACGGTCTTTCCGCCTTCCGAGATAGAGGGGCAGAGACTGTCTGGTCTCTGCCGACACCGGGGCAGAGGAGTAACCGTAGGAACGTGGCCCGTCTCCACTGGGTAAGCAAGGATGCCTGTCCCGATCGGTCGAAGGTGGCTGAGCTCCTGCTGGGGATGGGCTTCGCGGCATATGACATCTTCGCCTTGATCCACCCCTATGGGACCTCCTACTTCGATGTCAGCTTCGTGAGACCGGAGGGCCTTGAGCTTTTCTGGTCTCGCCATGAGCTGACTCGGGGTTGCCCCGAATGGCAGGGTTTATGTCCTGTCGCGATATCCCGCCAGAACTCAGTCAGGAAGGTGACCGTTTTGACCAGTAACGAGTCACTTTCCTGTATAGACATCTCAACCTGGATTGGTCGATATGGCGACATCGTCGGCATTCCAGAGAAGACCCGCGACGACCATGGTATCTGGTCAGGGGCCTGGACCTTCATGGTGAAATTGAAGGTTTCAGGAAACACTGTTACCCATATCCCTTCCTCAACTTTTTTGGGGAGGGACAGGATCTTGATTTTCTACCAGGGGCAGCCTAAGGTCTGTCACAGGTGCGGCAGTCCCACACACTTTAGTGCGCAGTGTACCACCAGAAATGCGCACTGTGTGGGGACCTCGGCCATCTCGCCGCTACCTGTGGCAGGATTAGGTGTAACTTGTGTGGTGACCTCGGTCACCCTTTCAGTCGCTGTCCGCGTTCCTTCGCCAATGCGGTCCTGAAAGCGGCAGGTGCGGGACAGGCGAAAGCTGGGACTAATCTTGCCGGTGAAGGGACCAGTAGAGGCGGAGGAGGCAGGGAACGGTGAGGAGCAAGCTGCCGCCATCCAACATCAGGCGGCAGGAGCAGCGTCATGGGAACAGGAGGCAGGGAGTAATGACCCTGAACTCTGACCCGGGTACTTCACTTGCAGCTGAGGATCCTAAAGACAGCGAACTGAGCGAGGAAGTCAAGAGACTTGAAAGGGAGGAGCAGGTGGACGCCATGTCTTCCAGGAACCTTCATCCGGTGACAGTCTGGATGAGGAAGAGGGGGAGTGGTCACAACAAAGGAAAAAGGGTAATAGAAAAACAACTAAGGGTAAGAGGGGGTCCGGGTCTCGGGCCTCCTCCCTGGAGTGCGGCCCCTCTGGCTCTTTAACCCTGGTCCAGGTGCCATTGGAAGGTTCAGCGCCCCCCCTCTGGTGGATCTCTCCAACCGGTTCCGGGCCCTCCAGGACTCCCCTCCAGAGGGGGAGGACGGGGACCCGGGGCTGGAGGTTGCGGACAAGGTTGTTGGGGCTCAGGAGGTTGCTGGGTCTTCTTCTCGGGGAGCAAATAAAAGGCCCTCTGAGGGGGGGACTACCTCAGGACCACCAGACAAGGGCCAGAGTGAGTGTAAGGAGAGAATGGATGAGTCTGTCTGTCTGAAGCGCACAAAAAGCTCATCATTGTCAGAGGAAGAAGGTGAACCTGTTGGGTGTGGGAAGAAAAAGGCTATCTAATTCAATCAATCATGATGGCGGCACCCACCCCGTTGACGCTGGCAACCATTAATGTTGCCAGCATAAAGTCAGAAGCGGCAAGGTACACGGCCTTTCATTTTCTCGGCCAACTTGATGCCGACATTTTGTTTTTGCAGGAGACCAGGTTGACTGACTATCAAGCGTGCATAAAGCAAGGCGGGAGTGGAGGCATGGGCCCTCCTACTGGTCTCTTGCGGCGAGCCGTCTAGCGGGGTGGCGGTCCTTTTTAAGACCGCAGCGGTTGAATGCAGACGATTAATCGAATTAGAAATGGGGAGATGCTTGATCCTAGATGTCTCCATGAGGGGACAGGAGCTTCGGCTCATCAACATCTACGGTCCCCAATCCAAATGGGACCGCAAATGTCTCTTCATGAAGATCAAACCTTTCTTATTTTCGAGTCGGCAGGTGGTCTTTGGAGGGGATTTCAACAACGTCACGAGACCCTGTGATAGAGGAGGTTCCGGAGACCGGCTGGCTTACGATTGCGTCGCGTTAAACAGGATAGTAAGTGAGGCACGCCTGGTGGATGTCCACATCCGGCACAACACAGGCCACACGGGTTTCACCTTTTTTAGAGGTAGTCAGTGCAGGTCTAGGATAGACAGGTTTTATTTAAAGGAGGAGGCCGTCTCCTCGCCGATGTCGGTTGTGGAGGTGGAGTTCTCCGATCACTGTTTGATTATGTTTTCTCTGAACGTTACAGAGACTCCTAGGATGGGAAGAGGTTATTGGAAGCTGAATTCTTCACTCCTTGAGGAAGAAGCTGTAAGACGGTCCTTTGAGGAATTTCTTCAGAGCCAGGTACCGCTGCTGGGCCTAAGTAACACTAAGTCAGAGTGGTGGGAGATGTTCAAACATCGGGTGTCGAGATTCTTCCGGCAACTCTCGAACCTCAGAAGCCTGAACAGGGATCGCCTGTATCAGAGCCTGAGGAGGAAACTCGAGCATCTTGTCTCGACTGGAGGTAGCCGCGAGGAGATCTCCTGTGTGAAGTCCTTGCTGAAGAGGTGTCAGTACGATAGGCACACATCTTTGGTTTTTGAGAGGGACTACGGGAAGTACCATTCGCCCGACCCTTACAGAAGCTGCAAGATGTCAGTGAATAGTAAGGTAGTGACTGGGCTGATAGACAGTACGGGATCCCTGAGAAGGTCCAGGTCAGGGATCTTGGAGGTCGTCAGTTCATACTACTCGCACCTCTTGGGAAGGAGGGAACTGGATCGTGACAGGATGTCGGCTTTCCTGGCTGAAGCTGTTCCTGAGCCAGGGGCTGACCTCTCGCTGGACGTTTTGGCAGAAGCGATCAAAGAAGAGGAAGTGAGACTGGCGATCGATGGGCTCAGGCCCAAAAAAAACGCCAGGTCCGGATGGCTTAACATCTGAGTTCTTTAAGACCTTTAGGGACTCCTTGGTCCCCCTCTTGACTCAGGTGTTTAATGAGTGTCTTTCCTCGGGCACTCTGCCGAGATCATTAAGGAGGTCAGCTTTGATCATTTTGTCAAAGGGTAAGGATCCGTCACACATTGAGAATTGGCGTCCCATAGCACTTCTCAATGTGGACAGGAAGGTTTTGGCTAAGATACTTTTCAACAGGCTGGTGAAGTTTGCACCGCGGCTCCTTCGGAGGCTCAGCACTGTTGCGTTCCTGGCCGTAGCACTATCAGTGCTGTTCTAGGTGTCCGAGAGGCCGTGGAGCAAGGCAGGGCGGGCCTTTGGAAGGGGTTCTTGCTGACCCTGGATCAGGCAAAAGCCTTTGATCGGGTCAACCACGAGTACCTCTGGTCCACTCTTTTGAGGTATGGTCTGCCTGGGGGGTTTGTGGACTGGCTTAAGACCTTGTACGAAGGGGCTGAGACTTTCCCTCTGGTAAATGGGTGGATTGGACAACCTTTCGGGTAGGATCTGGTGTCCGCCAGGGCTGCCCTCTTAGCCCTTTGCTTTACGCGTTTGCGATCGATCCCTTCCTCAGAAGGGTCGATTGTGGACCATTGGCGGGGGTGAGGATGGGCGGGGTGGCGCCGGAGGCTGTCCTGAGGGTGGTGGCCTACGCGGACGATGTCACCGTCTTTGTTTCTTCACACGAGGAGGCGATGGTGGTGATGTCAGAAGTGGAGAGCTACTCGGAGGCTTCCGGGTCAAAGGTCAACCAGGACAAGTGTGAGAGTCTCTGGCTGGGAGGCGGGGATCCCGGGTTTGATCTTCTGGACACCCTCCCTGAACCTCAAGAACATGCCAAAGTCCTAGGCATCGAATTTGGCCAGGGTGATTACCCCACGAAAAACTGGGAAGGCAGGATCAAAGGTGTCGCCCAAAGAGTGGACCAATGGAAGGGTTGGTCTTTGACCCTGAGGGAAAGGGTTGGCCTGTGCAAAGCTTTCCTGCTCCCCTTGCTAATCTACCTGGGCAGCGTCTGTGTCTTGCCAGAGCCTCTCTGGACTCGGGTCTACAGTTTGTTCTTCCAGATGTTATGGGGGAATAGACTGAACCTAGTCAAGCGAGAAGTCACTTACCGCACGAGGAGACTAGGGGGGTTGAATATGGTGAACCCCGTGGTGTTCCTAGTGAACACCTTTTTGAAGGTCAACGTAGCAAACCTCTGGAAAGAGAGGGCTCCTCCGTGGGTATTCTCCTGCAAGGGATGGTTTCAGCCTTTCTTCCAGGAATGGGAGACAGGGGGAAGATTGAAGGATCTTCGCACGCCGCACGGACATCTCCCGGCTTATGTTACCCCGGTTCTGAAAATGATGCGCCGGTGGGGTCTGGGAATGTGGGAGGTGAGGTCCCTCCCGAGGAAACTCCTCGATATGCGGGTCTTGCTTTCGCATTTTCAGAGACCATTGGTCCTCAAGGACTGCCCAAGTCGGGATCTAGAGGTTGGGTTGAGTTTGTTAAATTCTAACAGGATCCCCAAGAAGTACTGGGACTTGACTTGGCGCTGCTTCCAAGGTAAGTTGTATGTGAGGAACAATCTGAAGTACAGGAGCTCCGAGGACAGGAATTGCCCCCGTGAGGCTTGTGCTACCATGCTGGAAAGCATGGAGCACTTCCTGCTTCATTGTCCCTTTAATACAGAGGTGTACAACAGGGTGGGAGCTTCCATTGGTTGGCCGTGGCTGGCTACTCTATCCTATGCCGAGTGGGCCTATGGAGCGTTCGGAGACCTCGGGAGAAGGGACCGAACCACTTTATTCCTAGTCAGCGCAGTGGTCAGGTACTTCACGTGGAACGCACGAGTTTTAGTTTCGACGCAGAGTAAAATCCTCCGTGTAGATGAAGTTTATAGCAGCATCCTAGGTGCCCTGGTGAAGGTACGTTCTCTGGAGTGTGAAAGAATGGGTGCCCGGAGGGTGGCCCATCTCTGGAGGGGTTTCTCCTTCGGGGTGCCTTAGTCCAGTAGCGCTCCTATATCCTGGTGGTGGGCTGATGACTTTGCACCCTAGATTTTTGTTTTGAATCTGTCTCCTGAATAGGAGGTTTGCAGTCATCGACCTTGAGCCTTGGGTGGTGAGTTGTGTTCTGTAATGTTGGTTTATGTATATATTGCATATAGTGTATTGTATATATTGTATATATTGTGTATAATAGGGGGTCTTAGTTAGGTTGGGTGGGGGGATTGGGGGTTCAACAGCGGTGATAAGAGACTGATCTGGCCTGGCCCAGGCCCCGCCTGGGGAAAAACTTTGGGGCCTGATCCTAGCTCGGAGAATTCCTGAACTTTGTGACCAGAGCTGGATCAGGGGTGGTGGGATAGTTAGTGTAGGTGTGTGTTTATATATAGTGTTAAAAAAAAAAAAAAAATCTCAAAAGGAAAAAACAATAAAAAAAAAAAAAAAAAAAAAATTAAAATAATTTGTATATTGTGTTGTATTTTGCTTTGTTGTTGTGTGAATGTGGTGGTATAAAGGGGAGGATGTAGGGTAAGGCAGTGGGACCAGTGGGTGTTTGTTATTTTGGTGTCATGTATAGTATTAGGTTTAGTGTTGTTTATATTGTATATATTGTATATAACATTGTATATAGGACGGTGTGGATGTAGTTGGGGTTGTATATAGTAGTATGAATGAAGCTGGCCGGGGGTTTTACATGATTCTATATTTATTATTTTAAGGGGTACTTGTGTAATTCTGGTTATTTTGTTTTCTTTGTTAGTTTTATTTCTTGTTTAGTTAATTTTATTTATTTTTTTTTTTGTTTCATATTTGTAGGTCAAGAATTTTCCTTAATATTGTTTCCATTTCTGGTTTATGTCTTGTGTTTGTTCTGATTGGAGTTTTGTTCTTGTGGTTTGTTCTGTTGTGTTTTATTTTGTTATGTCATATGAAGTATTTTATAATAATAAAAAAGACCTACAATCTATTACTCCCTGTTATCAGCCATTACTGGGGGAAGGACATGTTAGGGACAGCGGGTGCTGAGGTGCCTGTTGCAGTCAGTATCATACAGGGCCCCGGATGCAGATTTTCGGCAGTGGCCGCTTCTCTTGTCACAGCAGTGATATGAGCCTCGGGATTTGGGGTGCTGGCGCTGTATCGGAGCTGGGGACACCTGTGATTGAGGCGACGCTGTAGCACAAGGATCACTGTCTCAGCAGAGTTAATTATTCTGGAAATAAAACGCAGCGACCGGTGGACATTGGTTTCAGGTTGAAGATTTCGGATTTTCTGAGTCAGAATACACGATGTGAACCCAGAGGATTGAAAGAAATCTTAGAAATCTCCATGAGAAAGTGACAGGAAGGATTCAGAAATCAGATGAAGCCGAGAATAAAAGAAGCAAAAATCTTCTACAACCTGGAAACCATCAACAAGCAGCGGTGACAGATCTCAGCGTGGCCTGTGAATACATAACGTGTCAGTAATCCACGGAGCTCAGAGCTGTTAGAGATCCGTCAGCAGCAACTTGTTGACAGTTTCCATGGTGAAATGACAAAGACAAAACCTGTGAATGACAAGGGAAGTGTTACATTGTTACACTGTGCGCCTAGTGACGCCCTGCTGAATGACGGGGTCGGGCACAGAGCTCACGTGACTCCGTTTCATAATTAGTCATTCTGAAGGTGAATTTTGATCAGAAGTTTATAGGACATTTCTGTGTCTGGGAAAGCTGGGTGACCTCGAATATGGCGGCTATTCCAGCTGCTGCAGGGGCAGAGAACAGGCAGAACTGTGGCTGCAGCTTTGGCTGTGACTGGAGTATATGACTGACCAGGGTCAGTACCGGAGAGCTATAAAGTTTTCGGCTGGCTCATTACTCCAGTGAGCGGCTGTCTGTCCTCTCGCTCCGCCGCCGGCTGCGCACATCTGCATCACAACCTAGACCCAACCAGCTGTCCTATGACCGTAACGCAAGTCACATGACTGACCCAGAATTGTGATCATGGGCCGGGGCCTCAGTTATAGGGACGGAGGGGTTAACTGGTTAATGATGCCAATACACACACGGCTATGGAGTCTAAGCCAAACCTCCGACTCCACAGCCCTGGATACACAAGAGTCATCTGGATCCTGCTTAAAGGGACGGTCAGCACAGAATGACTGTTCAAACCAAGCACAGGCACTTGGTACATTAGGGCCACCAAACATTTAATTACACCTTCCCATTCATCTCCGCCCTTCTATGTTTCTATGAAGCCGGAGCTGTCAATCAAAGAAGAGGATGGAGATACAGGAAAACAAACAGGAGGAGAAGGGCACGGAGATGTTCGGCCGCCGTTCTGCCCCGAGCGCCGAGTCCTGGTGTGGACAGTCATTCTGTGCTGACAGAGGCCCTCTAAGCCTAAACATCTGTATTTCTCGGTCGTGCACAGACTCCGGGCCGGGGGTCTTCCATCATTGGGAGAAGCAGCACTTGTCACCCTTTGCATTGCTCATATATCGCAGTAAATGGGCATGACGCAGCGCTGTATCCGGAGGCCCCTCACAATCAGCGCCACAAACACACAGAGGAGTGTGGTGAGATGGACCGGGCCCCGACGCTACTCTCAGATCTGGGCCCCGACGCTGCTCTCAGATCTGGGCCCCGACGCTGCTCTCAGATCTGGGCCCCGACGCTGCTCTCAGATCTGGGCCCCGACGCTACTCTCAGATCTGGGCCCCGACGCTACTCTCAGATCTGGGCCCCGACGCTGCTCTCAGATCTGGGCCCCGACGCTGCTCTCAGATCTGGCCGACGCTGCTTCATTGGGCCCCGACGCTGCTCTCAGATCTGGGCCGGAACTGGTGAGACTGACACCATTGTTGCCGGGGGGAGGACATTCTAACCAGGACCGACCTGGGCACCTGACTGCAGGGGGCGGATCAGATATAAAAGGGGCAGAGCGCGGGAAAGCAGAGTGCGCAGCAGGAGAGGGATGACTCGCTGTCCTCTACTCCTGACAGCCAGGCCGGACGCACTTTTTCCAGCGTGTCACCGTTACCGCTCGCACCCCCGACTGCAGAGACTTTCAGTGAGTCGGTGTGCTTACTGTGGACCGGATCTGGGGACGGACTCGCAGTCGGCTGACTTCCTCCCGGATTCTACCGTGCCTTGTGGCCCTTTCATTCGAGCCTCACGCTTCTCCTCCGCTGAGATCTCGTCAGGATACGTCGCGACTGTCCGGAGCCAGTGTCTCCCGCATCGTTTACGACGTCATCGCGGATCCTGCTCGCCTTCATCTCCCGAGAGCAGCGGACTGATAAGTGCCAGCGCTTATTGAACACTTGTTTTCACGGTTTAAACTTTGCCAACGTTCCCCAGTTACGACCTCCCTGCGTGGAGGGTCCCTGTAATAAACCCCGTTAACTCATGATCTGCCTCCTGCGTGTCACTGCATCCCGCGTACCTGCTTGGCCCTTACATTTGCAAACCCTGGAACCATTGCCATAGACACTCAAGCAGCCGGGCCAAGAATTGTGGCCCCTCCAGGGACAGCAAAATGGAGATGGCTGAATCTGCTCGGACACTGCATTCACACCCCATGCAAGGTGTCCGTGCGCTTTGTTATCAGAGAGCCAACAAATCCATGGATTATTTATGTCCCATTGTGATCCTCAAAATCCGATCAGGGCAGGATCTGCTCCGAGTTTCCATCAGTTTAACAGATGTCTGAGTAAACCAAAGGGTCCGTGCGCTGGGCCATAAAAAAGTATGGAGTAAAACTGGGAGACTCCCCTGTGCAGATAGCTTGTTATATTTCACCGGCACTGATATCACATAAAAACATGGACCGCTGTTCATCAGGGATATGAGCGTCATCTTGTCATAGATCATCAGCGGTCAGCCGATGGCCCCGGGATCACAGCGTCACCCGGGCCCGGATCACAGCGTCACCGCGCCCGGACCGGTCACCCCCCCGGATCACATCAGCGTCACACGCCGCGCCCGGATCACAGCGTCACCCTGCGCCCCGGATCACAGCGTCACCCGCGCCCCGGATACACCAGCGTCACCAGCGTCCCGGATCACAGCTCACCAGCCGTCATCACCGCGCCCCAGATCACAGCGTCAGCGTCTACTTTCCTTTACAATGTTGATGACAGACATCACACGGTCTGTACTCGATGCCATCCGGGTGTGATTTTCACCTGTGATGTGGATAGTCGGAGGTCTCCATTACTGATTTGCCGGCACAGGTTCTGCACACGGACATGTGAATTACTCCATAGACTATGATGGGTACATGACATAGAGAACCAATAATGAACTGGGTGCAGAGTCTGATAGAAAGTTCCAGAACTTCTGCAGAGAACGGACGGATCCATGAATGCGGCTATATTTCTTACCCCCGATGGCCGGGGTTTGGCAGGTGGCGGTCGGTCGGAGGCAGAATTTGCGCGGCCGCCTATTATTACACGAGTGACTTTGTTCTGATCTACACCTGATCGCCAGCATTAAAATAGCCTCTTATCTGGGAATGTGAGGCGGCCGCCTGTGACTATAGATGGTCCGCAGCACTCGCTCCGCTTTATCCCAGATTAACCCCTTCTTTGACCGGCACACTTTTGCCAACATTCACATTATCAGATTTCGGCAATTTGTAGATGTTTCCAAGTCTGGTGATTGCAGCAGCTGGAAGCAGTGACCCAAGATAAGAGGCTGAAACACCTCCCAGCACCTTGCTACATATCTCAGCGCCAATTATTGGAGAAGCTTCAACAATACGAGGAACAAGGGCACAAAGAAATGCTGGGGCTTCCCTCGTGTGCCGGCGGGCGTGGAATGGCATCCAGAGCAGTTACAGTCAGTGAATGGCTCCAGAGCAGTTACAGTCAGTGAATGGCTCCAGAGCAGATACAGTCAGTGAATGGCTCCAGTGCAGTTACAGTCAGTGAATGGCTCCAGAGCAGTTACAGTCAGTGAATGGCTCCAGGCAGTTACAGTCAGTGAATGGCTCCAGTGCAGATACAGTCAGTGAATGGCTCCAGTGCAGTTACAGTCAGTGAATGGCTCCAGAGCAGTTACAGTCAGTGAATGGCTCCAGTGCAGTTACAGTCAGTGAATGGCTCCAGTGCAGTTACAGTCAGTGAATGGCTCCAGTGCAGATACAGTCAGTGAATGGCTCCAGTGCAGTTACAGTCAGTGAATGGCTCCAGAGCAGTTACAGTCAGTGAATGGCTCCAGTGCAGTTACAGTCAGTGAATGGCTCCAGTGCAGTTACAGTCAGTGAATGGCTCCAGAGCAGTTAGTCAGTGAATGGCTCCAGTGCAGTTACAGTCAGTGAATGGCTCCAGTGCAGATACAGTCAGTGAATGGCTCCAGTGCAGTTACAGTCAGTGAATGGCTCCAGAGCAGTTACAGTCAGTGAATGGCTCCAGTGCAGTTACAGTCAGTGAATGGCTCCAGTGCAGATACAGTCAGTGAATGGCTCCAGAGCAGTTAGTCAGTGAATGGCTCCAGTGCAGTTACAGTCAGTGAATGGCTCCAGTGCAGTTACAGTCAGTGAATGGCTCCAGAGCAGATACAGTCAGTGAATGGCTCCAGAGCAATACAGTCAGTGAATGGCTCCAGAGCAGTTACAGACAGTGAATGGTTCCAGTGCAGTTACAGTCAGTGAATGGCTCCAGTGCAGTTAGTCAGTGAATGGCTCCAGTGCAGTTACAGTCAGTGAATGGCTCCAGAGCAGTTAGTCAGTGAATGGCTCCAGTGCAGTTACAGTCAGTGAATGGCTCCAGAGCAGTTACAGTCAGTGAATGGCTCCAGTGCAGTTACAGTCAGTGAATGGCTCCAGTGCAGTTACAGTCAGTGAATGGCTCCAGTGCAGTTACAGTCAGTGAATGGCTCCAGTGCAGTTACAGTCAGTGAATGGCTCCAGTGCAGTTACAGTCAGTGAATGGCTCCAGTGCAGTTACAGTCAGTGAATGGCTCCAGAGCAGTTACAGTCAGTGAATGGCTCCAGTGCAGTTACAGTCAGTGAATGGCTCCAGTGCAGATACAGTCAGTGAATGGCTCCAGTGCAGTTACAGTCAGTGAATGGCTCCAGAGCAGT
Source organism: Oophaga sylvatica (assembly GCA_033576555.1). NCBI lineage: Eukaryota > Metazoa > Chordata > Amphibia > Anura > Dendrobatidae > Oophaga > Oophaga sylvatica. The sequence goes on from JARQOD010008508.1 coordinate 33,334, forward strand.
TACAGTCAGTGAATGGCTCCAGTGCAGTTACAGTCAGTGAATGGCTCCAGTGCAGTTTCAGTCAGTGAATGGCTCCAGTGCAGTTACAGTCAGTGAATGGCTCCAGAGCAGTTACAGTCAGTGAATGGCTCCAGTGCAGTTACAGTCAGTGAATGGCTCCAGTGCAGATACAGTCAGTGAATGGCTCCAGAGCAATAGTCAGTGAATGGCTCCAGTGCAGTACAGTCAGTGAATGGCTCCAGTGCAGTTACAGTCAGTGAATGGCTCCAGTGCAGTTACAGTCAGTGAATGGCTCCAGAGCAGATACAGTCAGTGAATGGCTCCAGAGCAGTTACAGACAGTGAATGGTCCAGTGCAGTTACAGTCAGTGAATGGCTCCAGGCAGTTACAGTCAGTGAATGGCTCCAGTGCAGTTACAGTCAGTGAATGGCTCCAGAGCAGTTAGTCAGTGAATGGCTCCAGTGCAGTTACAGTCAGTGAATGGCTCCAGGCAGTTACAGTCAGTGAATGGCTCCAGTGCAGTTACAGTCAGTGAATGGCTCCAGAGCAGTTACAGTCAGTGAATGGCTCCAGGCAGTTACAGTCAGTGAATGGCTCCAGTGCAGTTACAGTCAGTGAATGGCTCCAGTGCAGTTACAGTCAGTGAATGGCTCCAGTGCAGTTACAGTCAGTGAATGGCTCCAGTGCAGTTACAGTCAGTGAATGGCTCCAGTGCAGTTACAGTCAGTGAATGGCTCCAGAGCAGTTACAGTCAGTGAATGGCTCCAGTGCAGTACAGTCAGTGAATGGCTCAGAGCAGTTACAGTCAGTGAATGGCTCCAGAGCAGATACAGTCAGTGAATGGCTCCAGTGCAGTTACAGTCAGTGAATGGCTCCAGGCAGTTACAGTCAGTGAATGGCTCCAGTGCAGTTACAGTCAGTGAATGGCTCCAGTGCAGTTACAGTCAGTGAATGGCTCCAGTGCAGTTACAGTCAGTGAATGGCTCCAAGCAGTTACAGTCAGTGAATGGCTCCAGTGCAGTTACAGTCAGTGAATGGCTCCAGTGCAGTTACAGTCAGTGAATGGTATCCAGAGCAGTTACAGTCAGTGAATGGCTCCAGTGCAGTTACAGTCAGTGAATGGCTCCAGAGCAGTTACAGTCAGTGAAATGCTCCAGAGAGTTACAGTCAGTGAATGGCTCCAGAGCAGATACAGTCAGTGAATGGCTCCAGTGCAGTTACAGTCAGTGAATGGCTCCAGAGCAGTTACAGTCAGTGAATGGTCCAGTGCAAATTACAGTCAGTGAATGGCTCCAGTGGGGTTACAGTTTAGTGAAGCTCAGGCATAAGTCAGTGAATGGCTCCAGGCAGTTAAGTAGGAATGGTCCAGGCAGTTAAATCAGTGAAAGGTCCGAGAGTCAGTCGTGAATGGCTCCCGGCAGTTTAAATAGTGAATGCTCCAGTGCAGTTTCATCAGTGAATGGCCCAGGCAGTTACAGTCAGTGAAGGGTCCCCGGCAGTTTTAGTCAGTGAATGGTCCCGTGCGTTAAATCAGTGAATGGTCCGGGAGTTACAGTCAGTGAATGGCTCCGGAGTAAGTCAGTGAATGGCTCCAGGCAGTTTCAGTCAGGAATGGCTCCCGTGCAGTTTCAGTCGTGAATGGTCCAGTGGTTTCAGTCAGTGAAAGGCTTTCCTGCAATACAGCGGAATGGTCCGGCAGTTAGCGTGAATGGTCCAGGCAGTTTCAGTCAGGAGGCTCCAGGCAGTTTCCGGGGTCAGTGGAAACCCTGAAGGGTCCAGGAGTTTGTCTGGGAAAGGCTCCATGGGAGTTTTCGTAGTGATGGCCCAGTGCAGTTACGCAGTGAATGGCCCAGGCAGTTTCAGTCTGTGAATGGCCTCCCGGAGTTTAAATCAGTGAATGGCTCCCGGCAGTTTCAGTCATGAATGGCTCCAGTGCAGTTAACAAAGGTAG